>JADBJO010027265.1:10000-21527 GCA_016801955.1 Conus betulinus
ACACACACACACACACACACACCATGCTGTCTGCAGCCCATTGCCTCCTGTTGGTTTTACTGTTGGTTTTTCTAATGCTGCTGTGTAGCCATGATCAACGATTCGTCCTTGCTTTCAGATTACCGTGGTAATCCAGTTGTCTTCATTGAAATAACGAAGGTAAAACGAATCACTGAATGGAATGAACAACATGGAGTGGCCGCTGAAGGGAGGATTTCCCGTGCCTGAGTCTTACGGCCAGTCGATCAGCATAGTGCTTTCCTCGCAACTCGCCTTGTATTGCCACACACTGGCAAGGCGATAGAAAGAGCGAACGTAAATTAAGGCTTGTTCTTGTGTTCGAGCGAGAAAAAACGGTTAGTGTGACAAGAGCTTAAGTGCCTTCTGATTTCTTAGTAATGACCCAATACATAGGTATTGATAGATTTTTTTTTTAACAAAAAGGCTACGAAATTTTTTCAGTGAATAAGGCTACAGACAGTCTTTTTTTTTCTTTTTTTTTGACAAATGAGACTATTGAATTTTAATAATTGATTCAGATTTTGAGGGATACCGATTATTTCATTCATGTAAAGAACTGATACATTAGGGTACACATCAGCCATGTTTATGAATACTGTTCCCATTGTATGTAAATAATGATGTTAAATAAATCATGAACACGTGGTATCCCATATCACCTCAGTGGCATACAGACTGTACCAAGCAATTAATTCGTACATCGACATATGATCATACACTGGTCTTGGGAAGAAAAAGAGACCTATTTTGAGTAGAAATTTTGAATACACTGTCCACAAATTCTGTTGATAAAGATTAGTATTCTATTATACCTGTATGGTTTTCTCAAGGTGTAAATCAAAGTGTAATTATGAATACCAACATAATTAATCTTCCCAATGTCGTTTTGTGACCATGGTTGAAATAGTCATTTCTGTTCTGTTTGAATGACACAGTGTTGCCTATTCCTTGACGCTTATTCTACAATAACGACAGGTGGAATGTACATTTTATACAATTCTGAGTACGGACATTGATGATATCGGATCGGACGTGCAATTCCAGTACTTTCTTAAACATTCACTCGAAATGCTGTATTATCAAACGTCTGCTAAAATGCTATCGAGTCCGTGAACTAGGACAGAAATTGTCTCACGAAAATAACGCTCACTAGTCCATGATATGAGTGAATAAAGAAAAAGGAGGAAATATACAGGAGGAGAGATAGAGAGAGAGAGAGAGAGAGAGAGAGAGAGGGGGGGGGGATGCATTGATAGGCAAAAGAATTTGTGAAGGAATGACAGGAAGAAAAAGAAACAATTTATATCAAACATGTGAATAAAGAACGAATGAATGACGGGGAAAAGCGACAAGAACAAAGCCATTCGATGGAAAATTCGAAAAAGTATAATACACAAGTTGACTGATGCTCCTGCTAGCTTAAAAAAAGACAGGATAAAAGCAAAACATGCGCAAAGGGCAATGAAAGAATTTGCCGAGATTAAAAAAAAGAGAAACGCATACTGAGATGTGTGAAAAAAAAATTAGCAAACAGTAGCGAATCCTACAAAACTCAGAATGTACACAAAATTTGAGTCAAATTGCTTACCATTTCTGGGTTCTCCATGGCGAATTGTTTTTTAAACTTGACGATCAATGGTCACAGAACACAAAACTTTCCTTGAATCTGCCTGCCACACTTCTTGCACACTTTTTGCCTTGTGAAATACCAAGCAGCCTCTGCAGCCGTTTTTATAGTTGCGCTTACCTGAATCACCACGTGATAAACTAAGAAAGTTAATTAAGTGAGAGCGAAAATGACCAGCTGTGACACTAAGAGGCTCGGAGATAACGTAATACAGTGTGGACTTTACACCCAAAGAAGTTCTGGAGGGTGGACACCTGTGTTTGCACAAGGTGGCGGAGGGTGGTAGTGGTTGGATAGGAGGTGAACATCGGGAATGATAGAGGAGGGGGTATGGATGGGAAGAAGGAAGGGCGATGAGGGATTTTTTGTTGTTCTAAATCATGAAAGAATAACTAGTGCACGCGTTTCCCATCATAGTAACTACTATAACCGGTGTACCAACAGCCCAATCCAAAACTCTGTTTTGAAGGTAGACCACATTGAGTCAGGTACCTGTCTCTGTATTCAGCTAGCCCCCTCACTCTCCCACAGGTGTCCTTCGTTGCTTTCTCCCCTTCCCCCCCACCACCACTTTTTATCTATCAGTTCCCTCACGTTGTGCTGGCTTCACAGTGCAGTCACTTAAAATGTTATCATATCTTTACATCACTTAAGATAAAACACACGTTATTCTCATTCTGACCTTGGCACAGCAGGCTAGAAGCTTCCCATCCTACCTTTACTCTCTCTCTCCTCCAATGCACAACAAAAATGTTGCACCTCACCCCACCATCACTGTCTGTCGCCCCCCCCCCCCCCCCCTTCCCTTCTCCCCCACCAAAAAAGGCCAAAAAGACGAGGCTTTTATTGTGACGAGGCAATTAAAGTGTCAGAACTGAATAGGCCGATCAATAATAATGTGAAATCTGTAAATGATGCCGTGAATATATATACAAACATGCGCAATGCTCATGTGATATTCGGAGGTGCTTTTGAGTCGACAGTAACAAATCACGAACGCCATAACGGTGCAATACTATTGTTCCGAGTGCGACAAAAACGTGCCAAAACTGCCGCCTGATTTTGAGCACAGAACACGTAAAACGAACATTAAGAATCATATATGTCAGGATGCATGCTGCTAGCGTCGGTTTTAGAGACTCATGCTGACTTGTTGTCTGCAATAGTTCTGAGGGAGAGACAAGGGGGGGTCTGTGAAAACCTCTGATCTGCCCAGCCAGTCACTTAGAAGTCTTCAGGTTTATGGTGAAGGTCTGTGAGAACCTCCCTGATCTACCCAGTCAGTCACTTCAAGGAGAGCTCTTCCAGGTTCTTTGGTGAGAGACTGTGAACCTCCCAGATTTTTCCAGCCGTCACATCGAGATCTTCAAGGTCTATGGTAACGGTCAGAGTGAACTTCACTGATCTACCTGGACGGTCACTTTAAGGAGCTGTTTAAGGCGAGGAGCTGGGATGGCCCCTCAGTGCTAACTCTTTGTCCTCAGTTAGCGTAGAAATCACATCACATTGGAGCACTAGCTCTTTAAATCGACCGACAGATACTTTTCCGTCGCTCTTTTTTTTTTTTTTTAAGCAATTGATTTGAGGAGGGGGGTTACACTTTGTATTTTGTGCATGATTTCGTTTTCAGTTGAACGTTTATTCCACAAACCATCTCTAGACTCTAGACCCCAACATGAAGTGACAGGAGGAGTGAGACCACCAGCTTTCCTCCACAACTGCCTACATCACAGCTGGGAACATGCTCATGACAGTGGTGATGGAACACAAGTAGATGCAATATCTTTCGCTTCCAATAGTTACAGTAAAATGGAACCCTGTGAAACACAAGTAACTGCTAGCGATATGTGGGCTATGTATGTATTCATTACATTGTTTTTTTTACGCAAACGTAACATTAAAAAAAAAAAATCAGATAATTTGCACAATACGCGAAGACGCATAGAATGAAATGGATGAAAGTAAACTGTGTGAGGATCGAACCCTCGTCCTTCCAGTTCGGAATGCCGTTACGCTTACCACTGCACCAAGGTAGCTGGTCAAGATTCACCGTTTTAAACGAGTTCTTCAATCACACTACTGAAGTCAACTTTCGACCGGAAAAAGTGTCTATGATTGATCGTGGGGCCATTTACATCCGGTGTATGAAGAGAGACATACAAGACAGACAAAAATAAGAAAAGAAGAAAGGAAAGAAAGAAAAAAAACTCCTGTGTGAGAGAGGACTTTGACATAGAGGGAGGGGGGGTGGGAGGTAGAGAAAATTCTAACTTTCTGTGTGTGTAATCCAGGGAAGGGGGAGGGGCGGTCGGGGGATGACCTGATAAAGAACGCATATAGGTAAAACACCAGAAATCCTTGCATCAACGCCGTGAGTAGGTTTTTTCTGTGCATACAGACAGGCACAAGGATAAGATTTTCAACAGATTGATTGTGTCTGAAATTTGATTTCCACTCGTCATGCCAGTCTACTTCTCTATCTGTGTGTCTGTGTATCCATCTGTCTATCGTTTTGGTGGGCGTGTGGCCTTCATGATATGGAATGACGGCACCTTGGTTGCACACGGGTAGCATAGGTGCACACGAAAAACGCAAACATCTTAATATATTCAGTTGGAGCGCATGTCTAACAGCGGGAAAAAAATAATCGTCTAAAAGCGAAAAAATTTAATGTAAAAAAAGCGAACGTTCAGGATGATCGTCTTTTTTTTTCTCTCTTTTTTCTTTTTTTTTTTTTTTTTAATATCTTCTTCTCTCTCTGTCTCTGTCTCTCTCTCTCTCTCTCTCTCTCTCTCTCTCTCTCCCCCTAAAGATTTTTTTTTTGGTGCTGAAATGAGAACACCTAATGCCTTTGTCAATAGATACCTTGCTTGTTCAAGTTTTATATTAAGCTGTATTTAATGCTGCTTAACGAAAATGAATCATAGATTACCACGGAAAGCCTGAAAGATGTTTTACGACCTAGGTGCAAGAAACAAAAGAAAATTGGTTCCAAATATTCGTTGTAAATTAGATTATTTGGATTTGTTCATGTTTTGATAAACCAAGAGGTGCAAAATGATCGATTATTTCTATATGAATTTAGAGGCAGATTCGTTGCATGCAGTTGGCAGGAATGGGACTTTTATTATGTCAGAAATAGCGATAGATTTACCATGTATGGGACATTTTAAAATTTATTATGACCAAATTCAGACTGAGAATTTCAGACCTTGCTCAGTACCAGCGTCTTTACAGTAAACATACTTGGATGGATATGACTTGTCTACAATGCCAAAACGGTAAAGAAGACGAAGTGTATTCTGTTTTACGCCGCTATAAATCATCTTAGTCTAAGAGCGCAATGCATACGAACAAAGTTTCGCAGGGATCCCTGTCAATTTCGGTTGAGTCTCTTTCTGGCACCCCAGAAAGAAAGCATAGTAAGAAATTTCTCAGTTTGCTTGTTCAAGCCATTTCAGTTTTGATCAGTTATGATTTCGTGAGAGAAAGTCCATCCACATTTTCTAGTATTCTGTAATATTCATATACAGCTGCTATGTTCTTTATGCCCCCCTTCATAAAGGGCAATGGCCTTTACATGAATAAACCCTGTTCTCTCTCTCTCTCTCTCTCTCTCTCTCTCTCTCTCTCTCTCTCTCTCTCTGCACACATCTCTCAAGAAACTTAGCATACAGAGTCATTGGTTTTTAGTGAGATGAATATTTCCTCTTTTAAAGTAACAAGAATCAGCAGTTGAATGCATAGTCCACGGTTTTGAAGTTGGAGTAATTTCCCAAGGTAACTTAACAGTGTTCGGCAAATAAATGTACAGCTAACTTCAAAAATTCAATCGGCACCTGATTTCTGGATGGATATTTTTTTTACAAGTGTCGTGAAAATCATTTTAACGTTGAGAGAGAGAGAGAGAGAGAGAGAGAGAGAGAGAGAGAGAGAGAGAGAGGTTTGTATATTTTCAGTAAAGTTCTGATTCAATAAATGGCTTTTAAGTTATCTGCAATACAAACAATAGTGTAGATTTGTTTGATTAAAAAATTAATGACTAGAATTTCGCAGTATGAACAAATACATGTAAATATTTGGCTTCAAGATGGAACAAAAACAAACAATGTTATGAAACATGAACAAACCATATTACAGTCCCTGTTAAGATGTTTGTAGAGCCCCGCCGACTTCACTCGACCGTTTCAAGGCGATAATGGTTTTTGAGGCAAAGAAAACGTCTCTCTCTCTCTCTCTCTCTCTCTCTCTCTCTCTCTCTCTCTCTCTCTCTCTCTCTCTCTCTCCAACACACGTATACGCATGCACTACTCGATAGGAAGAGGTTATATATTGTGCAAACATTCGTCTGTGTTCAAATACACTGTTCCATCCTGTCACCAAATTTCTTTTTCCCGCATCGGATGTTTTTATCTAAAAATATTTCTTTAGAGAAAGGCCCACTACTATACAAGAAATACACCTATATTAGCACTGACGGAATATCAGTAGATCAGCTGAAATTGTATTTTGATGGCGGACACACGTGTTACCTAATTCCATAATACCCAGTGTTTGCTGTTGTGTCGAGGTCTTTTAGTCAGATTTGGTTCCCACCGACGAAAAGCCAGTTCTTCTTCCCCGTCTACTTCTTCCACCCCATCACCCCCACCACTTCCTCTTCTCTCTCTCTCACCGCCTCCGGAAGAGTTTGAAACTTACATTCAAAATGGTGTATTCGTCGTGAGAAAAATCTGAAAAATCAAGTGGTGTGTCGTCCTCTTTACGGCCCAGCAAGACTAGGACAAATCATTCGGCTTCTTCCAGTCTCTTTTAGTTTTGTAGCGTGTTGCCGATGCGTTCAGACGAAATGACGACCGCCAATTCTCGCTAAGAAATTTAAATAAGATCTCGTGATGTTAGTATGATCTACTAGAGTATAGAAAACGCAAGTTTCGCTACGCTACGATTCATTGATTTTTCACCGACGATTTTTTCCCCTGCAGTTCTTCAGTTTTAAATTTTTCTTCAATTGTGTAATGTGGCAGACACACTGGATGTTTTAATAAATTCTGCGTGTAGCAATCTATATACCATGCTTTCTCAGTTTCAATCTTCAGTCGTTTAGATCGATCAGTGAATTAGGATAGAAACTGCCCCCTGCAAAAGAAAGAGGCGAACGTAATAGGAGAGGCGATTTAGAAGACAGAAAGAACCAATCGATCACGCGATTTAGAAGACAGAAAGAACCAATCGATCAAACAGCTGATGAAGGAATAGATAAATTATACGAAAAATCGACAAGAACAAAACAAAGAGATACATATAGACCTGCCTTCAAAAGGGATTACGATGGTTCCCTCATGCAGCTAGTGAAGGGTTTTTATATTTATGATATACATTTTCCCATTTTCTTCATTTTCAGCCGCCTTTTTTTTTATTTGTTTTCTTACATTTCAAATCTTTGCCAAGTCATTACTACAGTGATGGAAGAATTGTTACCCTGCACTTGTTTTCCCCCACTACTTAATTATTCAGCATCATATTGTTTGGTCAATCAATGGGCGATTGCATCTCTTAGGAGATCCAAGTAAAGTGTGTTCAGCACAATTCTTAGCCGCTGACAATGCTTGGGTTATTGAACAGCAGAGCTGACTACTCAACCTGTTCCATATCTTTTGATCTCCCTTGCATCCTTAAATGGATCCTCAAGCGTAGGCTCAAACATTGTCCCCTAGATTTTATACTGTTTGCATAATGTTTTTAGTTTTTCAGCAACTTTTTTCCTCTTCACACTTTCGTTTTGTTTTGTTTACTACCTTTCGCTGGCTGCTTTGGGGAAGCTGTTGGATTCTTTTTTGAACCCAGAGTGGTGAGAAAACCACAGATTACGGACAGTGGTGTGTCTCTATTTGACGCCAAGAGTACAGACATTGCGAACCGTGTGTCATTGTTGATTACGATCCATTAGACTAAAAATAAATGATACATATAGATGTGTTTGAAAGTGGGACTGTGACGGTTCTCTAATGCAACTATTGAAGATTTTTTGTAGTTGTAATACACATTTTCTTTATCTTCAATTTTTTTTAAATTTATATTTCAAATATTTGTAAAACCATTATTATAATGTTGGAAGAATAGTTTAAATATCAGGACACGGCAGTGGAGGCAGAGGGGTGTAGGAATGCCCCGTGCTCTCTGAGAAATGAGATGACAGGGTTTTCACCGAAAAGAAGATTTCTTGGCACCTCTTGCACGGAAATCACTTTACTGTGCGTCGGGGCTTTTCTATTTGCTCTTGCCGTGCTTTGGTCTCCATCCCTGTGGGAAAGGGAGGCTGTCCTCTCTCCGCACTCCAAGGACATGTAGTCCGGAGAGTGATGGGAAACGAGGATTAAGACACTTGGTGCGTGATCTCCACGCACCAATTACACGGCCATATCTCGTTCTCCGCCGTCAAGTCCAGCCTCCCCGCCAGCCATTCGTCCCGGCAGTGGGTCAGGAACCTCTACCACCTCTCGAAGTAAGCGTCTGTCTCGTCTTTGGTCCTCCCCGTGGAATACATTAGATACTTCATCACATCAAGAGTAATACGAATTTAAACAGGCGAAACATGCGCTGTGCTCTTGTCACTTATTTTCGTGTTAAAGTTTAACGTCAGTTCAACCGTGACAGACGGAATTCTACCCACATTCATATCAAAAGTACACACAAGACTACTAGGCCGGTACTGTGCTTCGGCCAGGATCGTACAGTATGGAATATTGACCACGGCACGGTACGGCACGGCACTACACAACAGAACACGCCCTAATATTCAAGTGAAATCATTATTCAGACAGTCAGGGAAAAGGCTGGGAGGGGGCTCAATGTCATCAGTGCATGGTTCAATTCTTCATTTAGTCAACCATCCCATAGGGACCTTTTGCGATGGAAACATATATTAGTGCAAAATGCAGTCCTACATTGCTTTCATAAGTTGCTTAGTAGATAAATGTGAACGAAATATACACAAGATTGGCTGATTTGTTATGTCTCTTTTTTGCTAACATTTTCATCACATAAATGAATTATATAGCAACTCCAGTTCATGTTTCGACGTTACCTTTAGCCTGGCCAAGTGAAATTCCCGCAGTTTTTTCTCTCTCCCTACCTTCGTCTCTTTGTCTGTCAGTCTCTCTCTCTCTCTGTCTGCCACTGTCTGTCTGTCTGTCTGTCTCTCTAACACACACACGCATGCGCATACACAGTTTGAAATAGAGAGTCGCTGTGAAATTCCATCAGTTCTCTCTCTCTCTCTCTCTCTCTCTCTCTCTCTCTCTCTCTCACACACACACACACACACACACACACACACACACACGAATTCGCATACACAATTAGAGAGATTTGTATAGATAGCCACCAATCGTCTGAGTTCACATATTCTGTCGCATCCTCTCATAATAGTTTTTTTTTTCTTCCACATGGAATGAAGCGCCTTGAAGCAAAAGATAAATACAGAAAAGGCTGAAAGGGATAAAAGCGGTAGAATAGTCGCGCTAAACAAAGGAATAGAGTGTTGTTCTTGATTGATAAAGAAGGCACTCTGTCCAGTGCTAAAGCAAGCAGCCTCGCCCCCCCCCCCCCCCCCCCCCCCCACGTACGCACACACACACGCACGCACACACACACACACACACACACACACACACACACACACACACACACACAAACGCGCGCGTGCGACCCACTCGAATAGTTCTGTACTAGAGCATGGGCGTTGAACATGCTCAGCGTTTCAGACAAGACGCTTAATAATGCTCTCTGCAGCCCACTATCCCATTTCAATACGATGTTTCTATTGTTTTTGTTCTTCTAACACAGTTGCAGCCACGATCAACAATTCGTCCTCCTTTTGCTTTCAGATTGCCGTGGTAATCAGTTCCCTTCATTGAAATAACGAAGGTAAAACGAATCATTGAACTGAACAAAGAACATGGAGTTTACCGCCAAAGGGAGGATTTCCGTGTCTGAGTCGTACGGCCAGTCGATCACCATATTGCTTACCTCGCAACTCGTCTTGTGTGACTCGTCTTGTGGCGAGAGGCGAGGGAAAGAGCAAGACTAACGAATTGTTTCTTGCGCTCGAGCGAGAAAAACGACAGTGTGACAAGAGCTGAAGTGCCTTGAGATTTACTTAGTAATGAGCGATACAAAGGTAATCGGTAGATGTTTCACACAAATAAGGCTACCGACTTTTTCATTCAAAACCATTGGGGCTATGGTGGCCTTTTTTTTTTGCAAATAATGTATGTAGATTTTCAAAGCTACTGATTATTTCATTCAAAATCATCATCATATTTAAAGAACTGATACATCAGTGTACATATCAACCATTGTTCATGAATGCCATTCCCGTTTAATGTGAAATGTTAACTAAATCATACAGACTGTGCCAAGCAATTAATTTGTACATCGACATAGAATTATATACTGGTCCTAAGAGGGGGAAAAACTTTGAAGAATAAGAAACTTGTTTAGATGGAAAATTTGAAAACTTTTCCACAAAGTTTTTTTTTTTTTGATAAAGATTAGTATTCCATTAGTCCTGTTTATGGTTTCCTCAATAAGTAAGTCAAACTACAGCTCTGAATACCGGCGTGATTAGTATTCTTCTGACAATTCCTTCTCCATTTCGTTTTGTGACCATGATTATCATAATCCTGTCTAATCTGTCTGAATGACACAGTGTTTCCTATTCCCTGACGTATATTCTACAACGATAGGCGCACTGTACCTTGTTATACAATTCTGAGCACGAACATGATGTCATCGATCATTCAATAGAATTGCAGTGCTTTCTTAAACATTGTTCGAAATGCTGTGCTAGAAATGCCTGTTAAAATGCTAACAAGTGAGTGAATTAGGACAGAAATTGCCTCACAAAAATAACGTTTCACTAGACCGTGATATGAGTGAGAAAGAGAGAAAAAGGGACAAAGATATGAACATACAGGAGAGTGAGAGGGGGACGGGTAGAGGAAGGGAGAGAGAGAGAGAGAGAGAGGGGGGGGGGTTGTGACAGGAAAATCAATTTGTAAGAGAGGGCAAGAAAAGCAATGATCAAGCATCGAATGAATGGATGATTGAGAAAAGCGACAAGAACGGAATCTAACTCAACCGATCACGCGTGGTGCTTTTTCAAGGGGAAATACCATCTCCAAATGTGGATACCGTATGTTGAGGTTGGGTTTGTGCGGCTGAAAATACTGTCTGTAGGTTTGCTTCTCATTTATCCACAGCGAGTCGGTACTCACACTCTGTCTGTCTGTCTGTCTGTCTGTCTGTCTGTCTGTCTCTCTCTCTCTCTCTCTCTCTCTCTGTGCCTGTCCGTCCGTCTCAGTCTGTCTGTCTGTCTGTTTGTCTCTCTCTCTCTCTGTCTCTCTCAATAGAGACTTAACCTACAGAGCCAACGGTTTCAAAGTTAGACGAATTTCCTCTTGGGAAATAACAGTATTCACAATAGAGTGCACAGTCCACCATTTTGAAGTTGGATGAATTTCCCTTGGTAAATCTTGAACAACAGAATCAAATGGATTTTTGAAGTTACACCACTAAAGCAGTTCGGTCTCGGGCATACTTTAGAGCCAAATGAAATGTGTGTGTGTGTGTGTGTGTGTGTGTGTGGGTGTGTGTGTGTGTGTGTGTGTTGTGTGCTGTTTTAAACAGTAAAATCACATTCGCTCTGTCATGTCCACTTTCCCATACTGTGTTGTTTGTATCCATGGCATGTACCGTTTATATGCCATGTCGTCTCAGTACTGTATCCTCCGTTCCGTGTGCCCTGACCCCTTGTCTGTAGCATGTACCTTTCTCCATTTAATAGCTGGGTATCGACTTGTGATCGTGAACTGC
>JADBJO010027266.1:0-5000 GCA_016801955.1 Conus betulinus
TATGTTGACCAAACTACACCGTTACAGTCAGTTCGTTTCTAATTATGGATGCCATTGTCTGTCTCTCTGTCTCTCTGTCTCTCTCCTCACTCTCTCTCTCTCCTCTCTCTCTCTCTCTCTCTCTCTCTCTCTTGGTAATAAATAGGGTTCTAGCACTTATGTTGACTTCGCTGAGATGCCCCATCGCTTTATTAATGCTCTGTCTCCCTCTCTGCCTGTCTCTATCTCTGTCTGTCTGTCCCACTCTGCCTGTCTGTCCGTCTGTCTTTCTGTCTGTCCGCGTCTCTCTCTCTGTCTCTGTCTCTCTCTCTCTCGCTCGCTCGCTCGCTCGCTCTCGCTCTGTCTGTCTGTCTGTCTGTCTGTCTGTCTGTCTGTCTCCCTCTCGTTCTCTCGCCCTTGCTCTCTGTCTGTCTCTCTCTCTCTCTCTCTCTCTCTCATCTCTCTCTCTCTCTCTCTCTCTCTCGCTCGCTCGCTCGCTCGCTCACTCTCTGTCTATACTGTCTCTGTCTCTGTCTCTCTCTCTCTCTCTCTCTCTCTCTCTCTCTCTCTCTCTCTCTCTCTCTCTCTCTCCTCTCTCTCTCTCTAGCGCACTTGCTCTTCGTTTAGTAAAACAGATTCTAACACTGATGCTGTGGCGACGCTCCATCTCTATGGATGCTCCCTGTCTGTATGTATGTTGTTTATCTGTGTGTCTGTCTGTCTGTCTGTCTGTCTGTCTGTCTCTCTCTCTCTCTCTCTCTCTCTCTCTCTCTCTCTCTCCTGATCACTTAGAACTGGCAATGGACGTAATGTATTTGATAGACTCCACAGGTTGAAGGGGGAAATGAACTCTCCAATCATGATTTCACACACACACACACACACCACACACACACACACACACACACACACACACACACACTCACACACACACACACTCACACCACACACACTCATACACACGCGCACACACACACACACTCACACACACACACACACACACACACACACTCACACACACACACTCATACACACGCGCACACACACACACACTCACACACACACACTCATACACACGCGCACACACACACACACACACACACACACACACACACACACACACTCACACACCACACTCATACACACGCGCACACACACACACACTCACACACACACACACATACACACACACACACACACTCACACACACACACACACACCACACACACACACACACACACACACACACACACACAGAAGTATCACATCCATTCATTGAAACTGTTTACTAGTATGTTCCTTCGTCCTGTCACCGGCCAAATTGACCCTGTTGACACCCCATGTTGACACCCCATGTTGACATTGTGCGTGTATTTTTCTTTCTTTCACCCATGAACTTGTCAAAGGCTTCTCGCCGAGACATCCCTCTGTGTCTTATTACTTCCTTACTTAGGCCCATTGGTCTTGCCAGAGCATAAGCCATCAACAACAACTGCACCGCCAACGACCACGGGTCCGGGGCAATCGTTCTATTTCTCCATTCCCAGCTGTCGCCCATCTGCCTGGTTTCCACCCCCAGGTCCCGCCCCAGGGTGGTTTTGGTCTTTCTCGCTTTCAGTCTGCCTTGACGATTCCAGGTCGGAGCTTTTCTGGTGGTGTTGTCCGGGGGCTTTCGGAGGGTGTGTCCTATCCACCGCCATATTCTTTTACGGATGTCTAGCTCTCCTTGGGGGGGGGGGGGGGGGGGGGGGGGGGTAGGGAGCTCTGGATGAGGTAGCACCTCTGTTGTTGAGCAGCTGCATCCTACCTAGTAGAGTGGACGGGCATCACTGGTCCTCATTCACCTCCTAAAGCTCTCATGTACTGACTCCTAGCGCCACACCCTGGTACACCGCTTCAGCTGGCGGGCTGAACCACGTGGGTGTTTACACGGCACCACCAGGCGCACGACTTCCCTTGTGGAAGCACCGGCTCGGGCGGAGGAGTTTCCAAGAGAAAGCTCAACGGCCACGTGTGTGATCTAAAGGCGAACACTGTGTGTAACGAGTGGACATCAGCTGTTGGTCTTTCAGAGACGATTGCCTTCTACGGTCTCTTTAAATAGCTGCAAGGAGGTTTGGCTTCAGGCTAGCACCCTGTTTCTGTAAAACACTTGACCCACGAAAACAGTCCAAGGCGCTTCATTGTCAACGCAGCCAAGACAACAGTCGACTCCATCTGGGGACAGAATGACGGACGCCAGTGACAGCCTCTCTGAGGAAGCTGGCACTCAATGACTCGAGTCCCAACGGCAAAAAATGGTAACACGCATTGGATATTGGAATGTAAGAACTCACCACTTTGGCTTCACAAGGGGAGTATTGTGCATGTTAATGTCTGTACTGTTTTCATTGTTTTGTCGCTGAGGAAGGCTTATTGCCGAAAATTTCTGTCTTGTTTTGTGTTGTTCATTAAATCGCGTTACTTCACACTTTGTTTTGTGTGCTCTTTCTGCTTTTTCGTCGTGTAAGAACTCTGTTCCCGTCATCCAAGATGGCACAAGTCATGAAGGAAACGAAGGCCCACAGAATCAACATCCTAGGTCTTCGCGAAACTCGTTGGACAGAGTCAGGGAAATTCACATCAGAGGACACGAGCATCCTGTTTTCGGGTCGTCATGACAACACCCACCGTGACGGCGTCGTTCTTATCCTTGACAGACAAGCAGGCAGTGCACTAGAGAAATGGACACCAGTGAACGAGCGCCTCCTGACAGCTCGATTCATGACGTCACACGCCAAGGTCACCATCATTCAGCGCTACGTCCCAACCAATGACCGCGATGATACAGACAAAGTCACCTTCTACCAGCAGCTTCCAGACTTGGTTGAAAAAGTACCACGCCATGATATCTTGCTGATCATGGGCGACTTGAATGCACAGACTGGGGAGGATCAGTCTGGCTTTGAGCACGTCCTTGGTCCATATGGGTATATGGCAAGAGAACTGAAAATGGTGAGCGCTTCCTGCAGTTCTGCGCAATGAAAAACATGGAAATTGGGTCGTCACTATTCCAGCATAATGATATTCACAAGATCACACGGATATCAAATGACCACAGGACTCAGACTCAAATCGATCACATCGCGATTGGACCAAGGTGGAGAAACCCATGTCTGCAAGACCTACGCGTGTACCGTGGAGCTGACGTGTACAGTGACTATCATCTGGTGATAGCAAAGCTGAAGATCAAGCTGAAGAGACGAAAGAAGAAAGAGACTCCGTCCAAGAGATACTTTACAAACAAGTTAAAGGAACCACCACACAGGCCCAGTTCCAAGCTTTCCTGAGCAACAGGTGTTCAGTCCTGACTGAAACAATGCCAGGATCGACAGAATGGGGGGAGGAGATGAAGGATGCCATGGCAACAGCTGGAAAAGAAATCCTAGGGTTTTAAGAAGTCACTACGGGAATCCTGGATCAGTGATGACACATGGGAACTGATAGCAGAGAGGAGAGAACTCCATCAGAAGAAGAGACACAACTGCTCCTCAGACCAAGCAGCGTACTACCAGGAGTACATCTAGAAAGGACAGGCAGGTGAAGCGAAATGCCTAAGAAGATAGAAGGGGACTAGCTGGACAAGCAAGCAGAAGATGCCGAAGAAGCTGCCAAGTGCAACGACATGAGAGCTGTCTACCAGATTGCAAGAAGATAACTGGTACTGTGAGGACTGGCTCTGGACCTGTGAAGGCAAAAGATGGCACACTTCTGTCAAGAGGCGAGGGAAAAGCTTGCAAGATGGGCCGAGCACTTCAAAGAAGTTCTTAACAGACCCGAGCCACCCACACTAGCTGAGGCGGAAGACCCATCCCTCCTGCGCCCAATCAACACTGAAGACTTCACTGAAGAGGAGATCAGAACAGCCATCAAGACATTAAAGAACAATAAGTCCCCTGGGTTCGATGGTATGACAACGGAAAGGCTTAAATGTGATGGTGACTGCATCGTCTCTTGGATGTGCAGTCTCTGTACCCAGGCCTGGAACTCCGCGCGTCGTCCCAGGGACTGGAAGAATGGCGAAGTCGTCTGTATTCTAAGAAAAGGCAACCTCTCAGAGTGCGACAGTTGGAGAGGAGTACTCTACTGTCAATACCAGGGAAAGTGTACTGCCAGGTCATCTTCAACCGACTGCGTGACGTAATGGGACAATGAGCTCAGGGAACAACAAACACGCTTCCGCCCGAAACGATCCTGTGCGGAACAGATCTTCACACTAAGACAGATCACCGAGATGTGTGGAGAGCACCAAGTACCCCTGGCCATCAGCTTCATTGACTTCTCCAAAGCATTTGACAGTGTCCACAGACCATCATTGTGGAAAATCATGAAAACCTACGGCATCCCAGAGAAAGTTGTGTCGGCCATTGAGCAAATTTACATAAACTCCAAGTGCAGAGTCAGGACGGAAGATGGCTACAGTGACTGGTTTGAAGTTGTCACCCGAGTAAGGCAAGGTTGTGTCCTCCCCCCTCTCCTCTTTGCACTTGCCACTCACTGGGTTTTGAAACACGCAACCCAAGGAAAGGGAATCAAGTGGACAGAAGGAAACATCCATTCTCAGATCTGGATTTTGCCGATGACATTGCCGCTCTTACAAGCACCACTCAAGATCTGCAGGTGCTTGTAGACAATATCAGCAAGTTTGCAAGCAACAATGGCCTCATTATCAGTGCCAAAAAGACTAAAAACATGCTTACCGGTAAACACCAAGGGCCAACAGACATTCTCATCGACCAAAAACAAGTGGAAGTAGTAGAGAACTTCACATACCTAGGCAGCTTTATCAACAACGCCAGTGACCTCGACCATGAACTGAAGTGTCGTACTGGGGGAAAGCAGCATCAGCATTCAATCAGCTAAACAAAAGTATGGAACAGCAAGAACTCTCTCTCTTACAATCAAATTGAAATTGTATATCTCCGGTGTGAATTCAACGCTGTTATATGGCTGTGAAACCTGGCAACTGAAGTCCACCCAGG
>JADBJO010027266.1:10000-12500 GCA_016801955.1 Conus betulinus
GCTGTTATCACCTCAGGATGAGTCGTGCTCAGCGAATTCTTGAGAATTTTCGCACACAGACAAACAAATATCTGTAGTCTGGTTGGCTAGGTAGCGGAGCAGCAACTCTGTAGTCTGATGCTGAGGGCTCAAATCCTGATGTCGTCTAACACGAGAACAAGAAGAAGAAAGCCATGGTCACTCCAGTTTGAGCATCATCTTTGGTGAGTGGAGACATTAGAACTGAAAATAATTCACCACAATCTATGGGGAAAATATGGGAACTGCCGGTATTTTCTTTTCCCATTGAAGTAAATTACTGGGCGGGAGCGAGGGAAGGTTTATTTATCTATGGGGTCGTGTTGGCGGAGGGGAGGGAGGGGGGGGTGGGTAGTGCATGGAGATGGATGGAAGGGTGGGGTTAAAGAGTTTAGGAAGTAAGACATAGCTTACGTTTTGTCGATAGTCAGAAATGCTTAGGAAAGATAAGACATAGCTCACGTTTTGTCAATAGTCAGAAATACTCGGGAAATGTAAGACATAACTTACGTTTTGTCGATAGTCAGAAATGCTTAGGAAAGATAAGACATAGCTTACGTTTTTTTTGTCAATAGCCAGAAATACTCGGGAAATGTAAGACATAACTTACGTTTTGTCGATAGTCAGAAATGCTTAGGAAAGATAAGACATAGCTTACGTTTTGTCAATAGTCAGAAATACTCAGGAAATGTAAGACATAGCTTACGTTTTGTGGATAGTCAGAAATACTCAGGAAAGGTAAGACATAGCTTACGTTTGGTCGATAGTCAGAAATACTCAGGAAAGGTAAGACATAGCTTACGTTTCGACGATAGTGAGAAATACTCAGGAAAGATTACTGGAGAAAGAAAACAAACAATGTAAATTAGAGACCCATTCACCTAGTTGTTTGTCACCCCCCCAAAGCATTCATGACACTTGAATTAGCGCTTGAATTTAAGCACTGTGTTCACAGTGTGTGACATGACAATTGACAGCCACACCCTTCTTTAGAAACCCCCCCCCCCCCCTCCTCTACTCCCCTCCTTCTCCCACTATTTCTCTCTCTCTCTTTGTCTCATGAATGGCAATCAAGATTACTAATCTTAGTCAGTGCTCGTTCTGTCTCACCCCCTCCTGACAGCTTGCCAAGTTTATTTATTTTTTTTTGTTTGTTTTTGTTTTGTTTTTTTTTTTTTTCTTTTTTTTTATGTCAGCCACCAACCTGGCTGACTTGCTTACCATGCCTTGTGCTTCTGTCCCTCCCTTCCTCCTGCATCCTCCCTTCCTCCTTATCCCATGTGCAGGTGATCATCCTCTCTCCCCTCCTTCCCATCTATTACCCACACCCTGGATGTCAAGCGTTCCGCCCGTGCATGATGAAAATACGTTACGCAGCAAGATATCCGGTCTACCCACGTGTTGCACAGGTGGGGACTGGGGTAGCTTTGTTCATTCACATAAAAGCTAAAGATATTGCCAACATCTACGAGACAGCGTTCTCGAATCTTCTACACATAATCTTACACTGTAAGTGGTGGGGGAGGATCACGGCCCCCCCCCCCCCCCCCCCCCCCCCCCCCCCCCCCCCCTCTGCTTACTGTCACCTCCCCGTTTTCTTTGTAGTGACAAGATCAGCTGTCATGTGACTGACAGCCTTTCAATCAAACAGGTAACAGAGATCAGATGCGAAGCTTAGCATACAAAAAACTCGAAAACAATGATCAGCACTTCACTGCTCCATGGAAGGCTGTAAGACTGATCACCACCAACGAAACAAGAAAAAACAGGTGCAGATCAGAAAAGGGAACGATCCCCTCCAACTCTTAGAAACCAGTGTAAGATTTCACTGTCCCAAACCCAGAAAAACTGAAAGTTGAAACTATGTTTCTAAATTTTTGAGACTAGGCATTGCTTGTTTGTATGCCGGGTGTTTTAACGGTATAAATTCATGTCAATACCTGGTGAAATCTAGCAAAGGTAATGAAAGAGTATTCTATTGTAATAGCTTGTTTGCCACAGCTTGGCAAAAACCGTTACAATGCCTGGTTAACATTCTGTGTCAATAACATTATAACGTTTTGCCAGTATTCATTATCATCTGTTATGATGATCATGAAATGATAAATTCTGACAGGAAAAAAAGCAGTATGCCTGTACTGGGTGAAACAAGATTTATGAATACTGTCGATTGTCATTATGCTCTATAGTATGTGACTCTAAGTCTAATCGACATGTGTTCTTGCGCTGAGTGTACTTCCAGTTGTTTCAACTTAATTTACAGGGGAAAAAAAATTGAAGAGTTGCTCTACTTCCGTTGTTTAGCATTGCATTACTGTCTCTGAACCCCTGGTTAAAAATTCACTCAAAATTTGAGCGAAAATGACGGCTAAGAATTATTAGTATGGCAGATATATGTGTGCTAGTCTAGTCCTTTGTTGGCTGAGATCTCATAAATTTACTGAAAGCAGAAGGCGAGTGCGAGGACTCGACAATCCGGATT
>JADBJO010027267.1:7500-21525 GCA_016801955.1 Conus betulinus
TTGATTTCTAGTTCTGGAAGACATTTACCAACGCCGTACAGTTTGATAAGTTTCAATTGTGCATTTTACTTAGGTCATATACGTATGAATACATGAATAATTTTGAAACTTTTTTTGTGTGAGGACGTAAGAGAAATGGTGATTTGTTCGATGTCTTTTTTGTGCTTCTTCAAAGTGTGTGTTGTGTGGCGTCCTCTTCGTGAGGCCTTTCTAAATTAAAAACGTCTCCAGTATCTCTGCCTCTCTTTCTCTTTTGGATTTTAGTAGCTTAGGTTACAGATCTTTGTCATTGTTTAAATTTTCATGGACTTTGATTTGTTGCAAGACCAAGGTATTCAAAATAACTATTACAGGATTTCTACAAGTAAAGAATCAGTAAATAATCATCGATTGAATAACGAATCAGTGATATGGATGGTAAGACTGGCACAATTGTTAGTGACAGCTTTTCTCAATATGGATCCTAAAAACCTGGAATTTGAAGGAACTGTATGAAGGGTTAACACAAGCTGATATGTAGAAATGATTACAAGTATTGATTCGGTGTAGTTGGAAATTACTCGTCATTGCTTTGGATCTAATGTCAGAATTGAAAATGTGCTTACCTGCTGACTATATAAACATGTCTGATGAAGATAACCACGTGTCTTATTTCGCCGTTCTGCCCTGACTACTCTACGTGAAATTACATTTCAACTGAAATATGAGGAGGACCCACACAATTCTGTAATAAGTTTACTGATTTTGACAAAGCCCTACGTATCTATCGTTACGTTTACGTATGAATCTTCACCAGACCAAGATTGTGTCTTCTGACGTTGTAGAAAGTCATTTTCATTTCATGTACCACAGAGAATGTTCTTAATTTATTGAAGTAATTTCAAAGTGCTATCAGGATGAGTTAGTTTTACCTGTATCACTCTCCAGTAAAAGGCTCAGGCATTTGTCTGAATAAACCCTCGGCTTTTTCTCTCTCTCTCTGACTCTGCTATCCAGCGCATTCAGTTATTTTCCTTCATAAACAGATATTGCACCACACTGGATATACAGGGATTCAACAGGGCTGACTATGGTGTCAGTCCTGTTGAAATCCTGCAAATCTTGTGTGGTGCAATATCTGTTTATGAAGGAAAAGAGACTGAATGTGCCAGAGGAGCACTAGTATAACAGACATCCGTAACACTTCGCTTGTATATAGAGACAGGTACTCTTGATCCATATACTTAAGCCCCACGAAGCAGCCCAGTGAGATAGACTGGGCTGATTGCCTTGTCCAATGTAGGTCCACTGCAGTCTTGTTCCAATCCTTTTTCAACTAGTGATGGTGAGAGGGGGGAGGGGTGAGGCGAAGGGGTATTAAGGGGTGGGGGTATTGGGTGAGACGTCTTTAGAGACTTCACGAGTAATTGACTTCAGTCATCTTTCACGCGAAAGGGAGGATCGTTAAATTAACAAAAAAAAACTACGAAAGGGAACAATGTTTGAGTAGACATACCCTTATCAGTTGCAGTCCCTCTGAGATGGATCCAGACTGCTCTTCCAGACATCTCGCTTCTCTTCACACTACAAGAAAGTCAGTCTCTGCTTTTCTTCTTCATCCGGACCAAACTAGCCCAAACGACAGAAACTAATAATGATCAATTATACGATCGAAGTGTCTTGTTCTCGTGTCTTGTCTCTCTTTCTCATCGAGACCTAGGAAATCTATCACTTTTTCCTTGGTAATAATGTCAAAAAAAGAGAGAAGGCTCTAGATCCTATTGCAGTGATATCAAGGAATATAGGGTGTACAATTAAGGCTAGCCTTACAGAGTTTGTCTCAAGGTTGATTGATTGACAAATTCAGAATGATAGAAATGCTAGCCAACTGATGAACACAATTAATTCAAAAGCGTTTAGACAAACCTGACATTCAGCTGGGATGTAAATCCACAAACGTCAATGAATGTTCGGCTAGCACTCTTTCTTGTATGATAATGCTGAACATCATACCAGTGTTCTATCATAGGTGCCTGTACCTATATTACGCGACGCACAGTGGCAATTTCAATTTTGTAGATAATGAAAAGAATAGGGAGGCAAGACGGAAGCAGAGAGACAGAAAAGGGAGGGGGCACTTGTGTTATAGCTCTCAAATCAGACTTAAAGTTTTTGTGCAGTAGCAGGTGAGAGGGAGGGTGTGTGAGGGGGCGAGGGGGGGGGGGGGGGGGGGACCCATGCTGCGTACGAGACTCAAACCCATTAACTGGGTTGCTCTGTTCACCTAAATGAGTATGTGATCCACATGGCCACCACTGCACGACAAATCAAATCCTTGCTGCAAGTTATTCGCTGTTTCTTATGAATGGGCAGAAACAGGAGCAACGGCACATATTCCTGGCACAGCAAGGAAGAAACAAAACACCATGTGCGCAAGACAAGAACAAATGAATACTATGTCCCCTAGGCAGAAAAGAGCACCATGTCCTCAAGTCAGGAAGAAATAAAAATACCATGTCCCGAAGACAGGAAGAAAGAAACACCATGTCCTCAAGTCAGGAAGAAAAAAATACCATGTCCCTAAGACAGGAAGAAAGAAACACCATGTCTGCAAGACAAAGAAAGAAATACCATGTCCATAAGACAGGAAGAAAGAAACACCACGTTCCCAAGACAGGAAGAAAGAAACACCATGTCCGCAAGATGGGCAGAAAGGAACACCACCATTTCCAAGAGACAGGAAGAAAGTAACGCCTTGTCCCAGGTACACAAAGGAAAGAACAACATGACCTGCAGATGGGAAAGAAAGGAACACAATATCCCACAGACAGCAACCAAGGAACATCACGTCCCTGAGATAGGAAGACGCGCACCACAGCCTGAACACCATGTTCATGCGACAGGAAGAAAGGAGCGCGTCATGTTCCTGAGATAGGAAGAAAGCAGCATCATGTTCCTGAGACAGGAAGAAAGCAGCATTATGTTCCTGAGACAGGAAGAAAGCAGCATCATGTTCCTGAGACAGGAAGAAAGCAGCATCATGTTCCTGAGACAGGAAGAAAGCAGCATTATGTTCCTGAGACAGGAAGAAAGGAGCATCATGTTCCTGAGATAGGAAGAAAGCAGCGTCATGTTCCTGAGACAGGAAGAAAGGAGCATCATGTTCCTGAGATAGGAAGAAAAGGAGCATCATGTTCCTGAGATAGGAAGAAAGCAGCATCATGTTACTGAGACAGGAAGAAAGCGCCATCATGTTCCTGAGACAGGAAGAAAGCAGCATCATGTTCCTGAGACAGGAAGAAAGCAGCAGCATTTTCCTGAGATGGAAGAAAGCAGCGTCATGTTCCTGAGATAGGAAGAAAGGAGCATCATGTTCCTGAGACAGGAAGAAAGGAGCATCATGTTCCTGAGATAGGAAGAAAGTGGCATCATGTTCCTGAGATAGGAAGAAAGGAGTATCATGTTCCTGAGATAGGAAGAAAGTAACATCATGTTCCTGAGATAGGAAGAAAGCAGCATCATGTTCCTGAGACAGAAAGAAAGGAGCGTCATGTTCCTGAGATAGGAAGAAAGCAGCATCATGTTCCTGAGACAGGAAGAAAGTAGCATCATGTTCCTGAGATGGGAAGAAAGGAGTATCATGTTTATGTGATTGGGAAAAAGGAGCATCATGTTCCTGAGACAGGATGGATGAAAGGAACACTATGACCCACAAAGGGAGGAAAGGAACACAATATCCCACAGACAGAAAGCAAGGAACATCATGTCCAAAAAATTAGGTAGAAATAAATACTGTGCGCCGGAGAAAGAATGAAAGGGGAAAACCCTGTCCAGAAAACAGAAAGAGAGGAACACTATGATGTCCAGAAACAGGAAAACATAACAGCCTGTATGAAGGACAGACTGAAACTCTGTGCACTATAACGCCATTATCTTCCCAACCTCGTGTGCTGAGACATTCTGTACCTTCCAGACACAGAGCTGAGACACAGACTCAATGTTATTTGACAAAGCTAGAGTTTGTGGGGCCTCTACTTTTGACACTCACTGGCCTTCATTTATTTCAAATAAGCTTTCTTATCTTTGTGTTTTCCCCCAAAACACGAATAAATATGATCAGGAAGCATCCTAAATGACATAAAAAAATACTAAACAAACAAAAGAGTTCACTGATTTCAAAGTCGGCCAGTGTTCACGAAGAAAAAAAAAAGTTATGTTGTAAAGAGAAAATGTCTGTTGGGATTCTGAATTCAGGGGGCCTAATCTCAACTACTGCCCAAATTTTCCTAAAGATTCACGTGGGCAAAACAAATCCCAGTCGAGCCTGATGTTCTATACAATTTACAGGGTGCAATGGACAAGATGAAAAGCATGCTTGGGGAGGGTTGTGAGAGGGCAGAGAAATGAATGTAGGCACAGAAGGGGAGGCAACTTCCTCCTGACGATGCTCTCGGCTTGCCTCCCACACTTCACGTTCACCATCTCCAGGCCAGGGAAGGAAGACAACGGCCGAGGAAGGGAATGGGAGGGACCATCAATTACGCCGTCTTGACGTGGCCAGGCAAACAGGATGGAAGTGGGGCAACAAGAGGCTGCTAATGAACCAGTCCATCCCTCTTCTCTCCCTCTCTCTCTCTCTCTCTCTCTCTCTCTCTCTCTCTCTCTCTCTCTCTGTCTGTCTGTCTCTCTCTCTGCACATGCAAATCGGCTTTGCTAAAAAAAAAATTTCATTCTCACGCAAAGCCTGTGAGTCTTGAGTTTTGAGTCTTTCTCCCTTTCCACCCCAAACGCCACCCCTCCACCACCCCCCCCCCCCCTCTCTCTCTCTCTCTCTCTCTAGTGCAGATCAGCTTTGCTAAAAAATTTCATTCTCATGCAAAGCCTGAGAGCTTGAGTTTTTTGGGTCTTTCTCCCTTCCCACCCCAAACGCCCACCCCTTCCATCTCTCTCTCTCTCTCTCTCTCTCTCTCTCTCTCTCTCTCTCTCAATGTATCCAAGGATGTGGCTTCTTAATATTCAAGTTGGATTCCCTACCTCCCTGGATCTGGCTCTCTCTAATATTCAAGTTACAGATTGAAACCTACCTGAATCCCTCTCCCCCTCAGTCTCCTCTCTCTCTCTCTCTCTCTCGGCTCTCCATGCCTCTCTCTCTCTCTCTCTCTCTCTCTCTCTCTCTCTCTCTCTCTCAAGGACAGATTGAAAGAGCAGGCTCTGGCTGAAAGTATTGATCCTTGATTGAATGAAGGCTTCTGAGTTGTGAATCCTGTGTTCTTGTCTCTGTCATGTCTCTATCGTGTGTGTGTGTGTGCATGCGTGCGTGCGTGCATAAGTGCGCGCGCGCGCGCGCGTGTGTGTGTGTATGTGTGTGTGTGTGTGTGTGTGTGTGTGTGATATGACATTTGAAAATGCCTATTCAAGTAGCACAGGACAATGGATACTTACCGTATACCTCTTTGTCTGCACTTAACTGGCTCCTAAGGCAACAGATGACGGAAGGCGATGACAACTTTTTGTGCAAACTGCACGATTTGCTGCGTCTGGCAAGCGTTCGGCCTAGTTCTGGTTTTCGGAACTGTCACAACACAGACTGACGACATCAAACAGAATAACCCCTAATTCTACCGCAGCCTCTCTCTTGACCCATAAGTCATGGCATGCTGACTGTCCTACCTCTGTTGGTGATTGCTGTCAATACTGTCCATGGATTTTGGAATCAACCAGCATGATATTAACATGCAAAGAGAAATAGTGTTGGTGAATCGCTATACCCTACCTAAGGTAATTTCACACATTAAGCAACTCTTGACCTGGGAGGCAGAAAGTGCAGAGGAATGTCAAAAAAAAATTTTTTTTCCAGCATTCAGGGATGGGGATATGCTTATACACTGTACAGATATGAGGAACGTGCTCAGTGAAACGTACTCTGCGACACTGTGAATTAGATGGGGCAGGAAGAGAAAGGCAGAGAGATACAGTTCAGATGCCTCTGGCTAAGAAAGTAATCAAACCTCTGGACAATCTAACAGTTCAGTTGGCATTATCTTACAACATAATGACCTAAAGACGTACATACCTGAAATCTTACCGATCGTCATAAATATGAGTATGATATCTGCTTAATTGGCAGGTTCAATGTATCTCTTCAGAACTCAACTCATTCAACACATATTTGTGGCACTCCCAGAGATAGCAACAATGACAATTAGAAATGATCGGTAATGAAGATGGCGCCATCCCATTGTTTCTAAAGCAGGGCTATCACCTAAATAACATTTTTTAATGATAAGCAAAAAGAGTGAAAAATAGAATTTTAAAATGATAAACAAGGAAAGTGAAAAATCGAATTTTTTAATGATAAACAAAGAGTGAAAAATAGAATTTTTAAACATGATAAACAATAAGAGTGAAAAATAGGATTTTTCTTAAAATGATAAACAAAAAGAGTCAAAACAGAACTGAAAAATGGTGACAAGCCGCAATTTGCACTTTGTGATCTAGAAATCAGTAATCGAATCAGAATTATTGATGCATGTTGGCGGAAGCAAGCCTCGAATGACGACGAATAAGAACAAATCACAAGACGGTTAAAGCGGCCAACGTTGTTTCCATTTCTGTGAGAATATAGAATCGATAGAACAGCAGTGTAGATGACAGAGATGGACCTGGGTGTAATGATGTTTGGCAACAGATCATGTGTTTTTGCCGCTAAATTACATGCACAAGATTAAGGACACAAGTCCCCTTTCCTATTCCTCTACTCCCACCAATTCCAAACCGACTCGAATCAACACAAATTCATTCAGAGCTAGTCGAGTTTCTGAAAATATCATGTTTATGACTAAAACAAAATACGCTCTGCAATCAGTTTTTTCAGGAAAACGCCGTTGGCTGGGAAAAGACTGAATTCGATGACCCAATCTGATGTCTTGAACTTTAAAGAACCACCAATTTTAGAACAAGCACCACCGAAATGCCCAGCAAACTCTCTTGTAAGTGTCTTATGACATTTTCATTGCTTCCTGTGGAGTGCTGTGATGAGGCTGCGACAGGAACGGTCTGGGTGTAGCTGTGTAGACTGAGCTGAAATGAGTGCTTTGGGAGTGATGTCACTGGAAGCCCCACAGAAATGAAACACTAAGATAACTAGACAAACAGCCAAAGTGCAAAACGAAATCAAAATAAAACAAAAACGACAATTTAAGGGATGCTGAGAAGAAAAGTACCAGATAGAAGACCCTGAACACACACACACACACACACACACACACACACACACACACACACACACACACACACACACACACACACACACACACACACACACACACGCGCGTCAGAGCTAACTGACCACGGGTCGCGTAAATTACGCGCTGCCATCTCGGTGGATACCAGCGGAGTACAGACGATGTGATTACTGTCATTTTCCGGTGGAGCGGACTGATAAGAGCGTGGTGGGCCAGAGGAACGTGGTCAAGATGGAGAAGAGGGGAGCTGAGAGGAGGAGACACGAAAGTAATGAAAGACAAAAGAAAAGCGAGGGAGAAAGGGCAAGGATTTCCAACAGGACCAGGTTGGAAGTGGGATGCGGAAGGGATGGGTGATGACAAGACGGGTCAACGTGAGAAGGAGGCGAGGAGAGGAAGAAAGGGTGAAAGAGAGGATGCAGAAGAGCAGGCCAGGGGAGGAGGAAGCTGGCCGCTTCAAAATGCAGTGGTAAGAGAAATGGTCAATGAATCAGTGTTCAAAATCTTGTTTGCTTTCAACTCACATTTTCCCACCCTCAAAAACACAGCAGAGGAACAATTGTCCACGAACGGGCTCAAACTTAGGCAATTCACAGTATCCCCTCTACACACATTGTCAAAACACTTTTTTTGTCAGCTGAGGCACACTTTACTCACGGCGTATCGTGAATCCATGCTGGTTCAACGGTTCTGTAACATATTACAGTTCTTTCACTCGTTGTTCATGACGTTCTTCCTTGTACACTCAGACACCAAACAATACATTCACTTTGACATACAAACCCATACCCCACACTTGTTTTTCTAATACAAAACAGTAACATCAATCATGATAAATAGAAAAGAGCACTTGGGGGAGAGTGTAGACCCCCCTACCAAGATAAGACCGTCCTGTGCTCACTGGATATGGATGTAATCCCTACCAGCACAAAATCTGAAAAGATCGTAAATATTGATGCATCAAGTAATGCCCCTTTTTTTCAATATCCAGATCCGTGCATTATTGCTTTAGAAATTTACGAAACAATGTGGAGAAAAAAAAAAGAGATCGAGCCTACAGTGTTCAAGGAAGTGAAAAATGTCTGGTTGTACCTTTTGATCTTTGTGAACATCAATATTCAATGACTTCAATCTCAAGTCAAAGTTCGTCTTTCCAGCGAGTTTTGTCCAAAGTAGCACGACAGTTTTTGAGTAATCTTGGTGATGGATAGACGAACACACCAAAAGACGAGAGTGAAACATAACTTCCTTGGTGGCAATAACAACAGGTCCGCCCACGCTTAAACGGGATGAGAGATTTGCTATCAGGCGCGGTCTGAAAAGAGTAATTTAACGCACGCAGACACCATCCACAAAGGCTGGATTTTATGCCGTCGTCACTGGTTCTCAAGGAGAGAGAGAGAGAGAGAGAGAGAGAGAGAGAGAGAGAGAGAGAGAGAGAGAAGAGAGAGGAGGAAATGAGGGGGAGGGAGAAATCTTTCATCCAATATTTCTCTGTCCATAAAACTCCACCGCGCTTCATATCGACTCTCCAGGAGATATCAATCTGGCATTTGTGAGAATGTACAGGGAAAGGGTGATAAGGGGAGGGGAGGGAAAAGAAAAAAAAATGGCGACGCTGTCAACCTGATTGTTCGGTCCCTCAGACTAACGGTGACGTATCTGGCATACATTCAGAGGAAAAGAAACCCTTCGTCGTTGATTTGCCGAAGCAGGAAAAGAATGTAAAATAACACACACATAATAAAATTTAGCAATTGCTTGACTGATTGGCAAATATTAGTGTTGGCGTATAAAATTATGTTCCTTTAAACTGTCTCATAAACCTTTCTCTCTCTCTCTCTCAACGATGTCATAGAATTCTCTCTCTCTCTCTCTCTCTCTCTCTCTCTCTCTCTCTCTCTCTCTCTCTCTCTCTCTCAATATTTCTTTTCCTGGACTGGCATGCCTAGAACAAACATGAACACTTGCAAATGGGTCCAAGAATACTCTATCGAAATTAGTTTCCCAGTGGTGACACAGGCAAATAAGCAAACGACAATCGGTTGTAGTTAACATTTGTTAAAAGAAAATAGAAATCCCTGTACAGATCAATATGCAAGATGTCAGACTTTTTTTTTGCGGAGGGAGCCACCTAAACTAAACGGTCACTAGTTGACTGAGCACTGCTTTTTGGAATGAGATAATGAGTCAAATCCAGTGTCCAGCAAGTAGGTTAAACCTCATGTACAAAAAAAAAAAAAAAAAAAAAAAAAAACCACGGCGCGATGCAAAGAATTGTCCAATGCTAATATTGAAAAAAAAAAAATCATTTTGATGGATCAACAAGATTTAAGGGATTGAAAAATTGGAGGCGCTTGGCTGTGGCGGAGTGCTGTCTAGAGGAAAGAACATACCAGAATTCACACAGAGAGGCCTGCCGAGATGCTGAAATCAAATTATGAAATGTAGAAAGTCAGCCCACGGAAGTAAATCAATATTTCCTCAAAGCGTCACGATTCAGCCAAGTGTTTCTCTGTGAAAAACATAAAACTTTCGAGATGCTTTCTTAATATAAGTAGTTACTATCCTCTCTCACGTGCTTAAACAGAAAATATGAATAGAAAGATAACTCATTCGCCAACATCTTGTCTGCGGTAATTTGTTGGGTTTCGCGCTTTACAATTCAAAGAAAAAAAAAGAATCCATACTGGGCTGGTGCACCTATTTCGTCATTCAGTTTAGCTCATCGAAATGTGCCTGACTGGGAAATGGGAAGTAGGGACGGTGGCTGGAACTGACCAAATGAAAGCTATGCAACTCCCTGTTGTTGTTGTTGTTGTTGTTGTTGTTTGTCCGTCGAGACGACGAAGACCATCTAGTCATCCTGGGATCGGGAGTGAGTGCGTAGATGGCTGGTCAGGCCGATCTGCGCCCGGAAAGACCTATCACAGTACGGACAGGGGATGGTGGCGGCAGCTGGAGATCTGTTGACACTGGTTTTCCTGATCATCCTGCGCTGCTCAGCTGCAGCAGTTCTGTTGCCTTCACAGGTCGTTGAACCTTTGCGGACAACTGATCGCCAGCTGTCTCTGTCCTGGGCAGTCTGCTCCCATGTTGTGTGGCTGGTGTTGAAGGCCTTCAGGGAAGATTTGAGGCTGTCTTTGAAACGCTTTTTCTGGCACTCACTAGCTGCCATCACACAGACTAATCCGAGAGGTCGTGGGTTCGACTCCCATCAGAGCCATTCATTTGTGGGTTTTCTGTCCCGACTGGCTCGTACACTGAGCTGAGTTTGCTATGGGCTAAACTGGGAACACAGTTGGATTTCATCTACGAAATGGATTACGTTTCTGACAGCATTTCTCAAATTTCCTGACCAACATTGCAGGTGTCTGTAATCTCTCTGGCCTGGCTGATGCCGAGATATATTATGGAAGTAAGCGTAGAGTATAGCCCCTGCCATGCAGTCTGAGACCCGAACGGAAACCCAGGCAACCTTTTCATAATCCTCATCCTCATTGATCACCATACAGAAATGTCTCACATTCTGCGGCCGTTCATCCCCTGCTGTCCTGGTTACCTCAGTTGGGATTGCCTCACAACGTCTATTTCGTGGGTTGGGTTCTGCCTGAGTCAGCAGTATCGGCAAATGCGCGGGGACTGTCGGTAAACGGACGTGGTGGCGCTCTCCGGAGGAAAAGCACACTCACGCTAACTCCGTGCCTAAGCAAATATTGTTGTCAGTAGGGGGCTTAGTAGGTAGGTGGTTTCTCGTGTATCTGGCACAGAACAGGCAGCACTCAACTCTACTGAAGTGACTGAACTCCGCTGAAGTGGCAGCAGCGCAGTGTCTCCTCTATGAGTTGCCTTAGGACGATTTGACATTGACTGCTCCCTACAGATTACCGTTGCCGGTGCTGTGATGGGACGGGACAGGCTGTGGCTGTGGACGGTGGGGCCAGAGTAAGTAGTGTGGGGGGTGTAATGCCACTCTGAAATGGCAGAGAAGATAAGAAAAAAAGAAAAAACAAAAAACCTTGGAGCTCCACTCTAGCCTCCAGCAAATCACCTCTCATAAAGCTAGAATAACTTCTTAGAAAGAGAAGCCCAAACGGCAGAAAGCACACGCGATGTTTCGCTCAGTCTGCGTGCTGTTTTAACTTCTTGTCCACAAGATCTCCGGAATCTGCACACTCAGTGACGGAACGTGGATAATAAGATCCGGTGTCGTATAATATCTGGGAACATATCTGGGAACGCGTTCCCAGATTTACCGTGATATCTGGGAACGCGTTCCCAGATTTCCTGAACTTCCAATCGTGAAATCTGGGAACTTTGAAAATCATGCCAAGAAATTAATGAAAAAAAAAAAAGTGACAAGAGGCCAAAGATCTCAATTGCACCTAAATAAATTGTTTCCTACCTTATCTCGAAAATGCATTTTTTTTTTCGTCTTCTTTTTGCGTTCTGAGCTCCGAAAGACCACGTTCCCAGATATCACGGGCCTTCCCAGATATCACAGTATATTTTGGGAACGCGTTCCCAAAAAAATTTGTGATATCTGGGAAGCCTTCCCAGATATCACGTTCCCAGATTTCACGCGACACCGGCAAGCGATCATTGTTGAGTTCGTGTGATGACTCCACGAGACACAGGGACACGCTCCTGAAAGAACCAAACAGCTACTCTATGTGCTAATGAACTTTAAAAAAAAACCCCAGAAATTCTGTCCCCCTCCTTATAGTTTCATATCTCTGAGTGAAAAATGGAACACCAGGCCAAGTATGTTCATTTCAATTATTTGGATAACTGATCTGAAAGGAAGCGGTTACTGCAGCTAAGTAAGCAAACGGTTGCTGAACAAGCATTGTACACGGTGTGGAAACACACACACACACACACACACACACACACACACTCGCCACATTTCACCTTTTAAGAACTTCTTCAGACCACTTTGTGACAAAGATGCCGTCAAGATATTTTAGGACAGTGCGAAAACATGTCGACTTCATAAGAGCGGGGTTAAACTACAAGGACAAAGAAAAATGCGTGAGGGTGAGAGGGAAGATGTTTACACATGCACACACACACACACACACACACACACACACACACACACACACACAGAGAGAGAGAGAGAGAGAGAGAGAGAGAGAGAGGCCTGAGTGGTGGAAATCAAAGAAGGAAGGGTAAACAGGAGAAGAACGTGAGCAGGACACAAACTACAAACATCTAAGAATGGGCGAGGGAGAAGAGAGAGGTGGGGGAGGGAGGATGAGTAATGGGGGAGGGGATAGGGCGGGGGGACAATCAAGCCTGGGAGAAAGGATGAAGTGATAGGAAGGGTTTTGGTGAACAGGAAGGAGGGCTGAGTGGGGGGGGGGGGGGGGGGGGGGGGGACGGAAGGGGGGGGGAGGGATAGATGGCGAGGAGGCAAGGGTTACATGGGTCAGACTCGTGATTCTTGTGATGCCTAGGTTGCGGGTTCGAATCTCTACCTGGCCGTTTTGGTACAAGGGTATGTTTCCCTCTGAGCTCACAATGGGTCTGACATCATTTCCCCAAAGTCTTTCGAATGAAACGATCGACTGAGGATGTGTGTGTGTGTGCGTGCGTGCGTTCGTGCGTGCGTACGTGTGTGTGTGTGTGTGTGTGTGTGTGTGCGTGTGTGTGTGCGTGTGCGTGTGTGTGTGTGTGTGTGTGTGCTAATGCACGCTTAACGTCTTGCGCTCACGTAAAATCCCGTCACCAACTTTCGGAAGAGAGGGCTTGATCGGCCTATAGCATGGATGACACGATACACCTGGCATGCGTGAAACATCACAGGAAGGAGTGAAAACAGTAAGTGATTGATAGTACGACTGAATGACACAGGACACAAATTATTAGCGCCAGCAGGCAGCTCTTAGTCGGTTGGGTAGGCAGCCCATGGTGTAAAAACGAATGAGAATTGTAAAGCGCTTAGACCTTGGCCTCAAACAGGGGCTAGCTGCTCTATAAGTACTCTCAACAAAACAAGATGGGGTCAGCAGTTTTCAGTCCTTGGTGCTGAAGCCACCTGTGATGCCCTGAGGCAACTGACGATGGAAGATTCCATGAACTTTCTGTAGCCGTGGTAAAGATGCTGGGCTGCACTGCAGCCTCATCCTATGGGACGAAACCTACCACCTCTTGAACGGACGGAAAACCGTCTCACACACAGAGAAAAGAAATAAACAAACCATTTTGTCTCTAATAAAAAAATATATAAATGAAAAATAACGAAGAAGAAGAAGAAGAAGAATCAACGTTATCAGCTTTTACAGCGTCATGCGTCCTTGAGAAAGAATCATCAAGAACAATAAAGAGTTGATTACAGCCGACATTTAATCAAGTCTTGTCTTGTGATGTTGTCCCTTTGTCAGGATTGGGGGAAGACTGTGTATGTGTGGGGTTAGAGAGAAGTGGGATGAAAGGAGGGGACAGGGAGTGGAGACTTTAATGGTATTGTTTTTTTTTTAAAATGAATTTCAGGTGCGGTATGTTTTGAAATGGTAATTTTGTGTTTTCAGTAGAAGAAAAACCTTCGCAGAAAGGGAAAGGAGGTTTAGAATTGAAGGTGTGTGGCTATTAGAGGAATGTATTAGTTTCTACAGAATTATTTCGATATTTAGAAGTTATTAAACTGTGTCTAATTCACGTGCAAAATCAGCCATAATATGCAGAACAAAAAAGTCGTTCGCAATCGAGACATGGAAACAGCGCCCTAAAAATTCATTGATACAGGACACGAAACTCTCGCGGATAATTACCGGTGTGTTGATTCTGACCCACAGAC
>JADBJO010027268.1:20000-21524 GCA_016801955.1 Conus betulinus
ACACTGACAATCGTCCGGCTGGCATTGACAATAAAGTTTACGTTAACGACGACCTGACCGCCAACAGGGCAACAGTGGCTGCAAAGGCACGAGTACTACGCAAGAACAAGATCATCACCGACACCTGGACTCGCGACGGGGATGTTTACCGACGGGGACGTTTTTCATGTACCGATAAGGCTAGTTTAAGATATTCAGAACCAGAGATATGTTTTTTGCTCCACATTTAGCTGCCCTATTTACTTTATCGTTATAATAAAAGGAAGTGTGTGAAGGAATCCCAACAAAAAGATAATGGGTGCCTCCTTCAATAAGCATGTGGATCAAACAGCTTACCTCAATAATCATTTCAGGCCTAGTATGCAAGTAAAAATCTTTTAGTGCCTGAAGGACTGATTTTGAATCTTTTCTTGCGTGTATATGTGCCTGCGTGCTCGTGCATGCGTGTGTGTGTGCGTGCATGCATTCGTGCGGGTGTGTACATGTGTGTGTGTGTGTGTGTGTGTGTGTGTGTGTGTGTGTAGGCGTGTGCTTGTTGCATCTGTGTGTGTGGGTGTGTGTGTGTGGGTGTGTGTGTGTGGTCATTCGTGTGCATTGTGCATGCGTGTGCACATGTTATATTGATAAGTCAAAGGAAGAAAGAATATGAAAAAGAAGATATATAATGAAAAAGGATGAATCGTAAAGAATTAAATGACCATTAAATCAAACATATTAAGACATATAATTAGTATACATATTTTTATATGTCCATTTCGAGTTTTGCGCGGTTTTTTGTTTGTTTTGCATTATGCATGTTGAGTATTGAGCTTTTGTTTACCGGTTTTGGGTTTTTGCATTTTTGTTTTCTGTGTTGTTTTTGCATTTTTTGGTGTCCATTTTCGCGTTTTGTGTGTTTAGTTTTTGCATTTTGAATTTTGCGTCCTTTATTTTCGCATTGCGTTTTCTGTGCGCTGTCCGTTTCGCTTGATTGTTTTCCGTTTTTTAAGTCTTTTTGTTTTGCACTTTCTTCTTCCTCGTTCGCCTCCCGTTAGATGAGCAACCCGGTGTCCTCGATGAAGGCTGCCGTCCACACCGCAGCTCTTTCAGGGTGCCGTACAATTAACTTGGCTTCCTGTCACTGCTGTCGGTGTTGGCCAGTACTTCTTTCTGGTTGGTGCATGCGTTCGTACAGTCTTGAAGGATGTGGTCGGTTGTCATTGGTTCCTCCCACAAGGGCACGCTCCACCTCTGTTCCAAGCCCAAATTTTTGTGTGCATGTGTTAGGAGCCAGTGATTGTGTCCAGTCCTCAGGTGGAGATCATGTGGTATGCATGACGCGCTCTTATTCGTGTTTAAGCGTGGAAATTCCCCCTATTCGAAAGGAATAGGTGCAGAAATCGGTATGCATGAAGCCGAATAGGCTGTTTCCTAAAACTCATCCGGGGAGTAACTTTATGCGGTCTTGTCCGGCCCGAATAAGGATCGAAACGGGAGCAAAAATCCGTCTGTTTCCCCAGTTTCTTTGTGCCCCAGTCCCTATAT
>JADBJO010027269.1:0-10000 GCA_016801955.1 Conus betulinus
AATATGTGCATTTTTTAGGTCCCTCAACATCCCAACCTTTTAGCATCCAGTAAGGTCAAATGAGAAGAGAACAACTACAAGGTTCAACAGTTACATATTTTAGTGCAGAAGGGGTGGTAGGGGGAGGGTGTGGGGAGGGTCCTGGGGGCGCACGTGGAGAATACAAACGAAAAGAGAGAGACAATAAGATCCACTTCGAGGGAAAGCAAATAAAGTACAAATTTTAGAAGAAAAAAAAGACTGAACGAGCATGAAATGTGTACGAAATAATCGCAGATCGGCAGCAATGAGAAATACAGAAGCAGCCCCGCCTTCCATACCATAGTGCCCCAGTTTATTTACCGCCAAGTTTGTTTTCGTGAAAGAGTTTTCAACACAAAACATATTTCTTTATTTCCGTATGCAACCACTGCCATGAACTCATGCATCCACCATGCCTCAAATTCAATTATTCCACTCTAAACCGAAAACCCGAAAAAAAAGGCTATAGTCATCTACCGAAAAGCTACTAGCATCGTGAAATAACCTCGGCTATCCGCGAATCAAACTGTGTCATCCAAACCTCCAAACAAGGGAGGGAGAGAGCAATGCGTCACCAGCCAGTGTTTGAGACAGATGTAACCTTATGCGCTCTAAAAAGGACCCCATTTGGGCACAACGCCTCACATGACTAACTTTAATATGTCCTTGATGCATTCGAGCGATCACCACAGCTGGTGACCTGTATCGTTACATGACTATATGCGCGGAAATATATATATATCAGATTATATAATATGTATACCCTCTCTCTCTCTCTCGGCTCAACCGCTCTATCTCTCTCTCCTTCTCCCTCTCCATGCTCTCTCCTCTCTCTCTCTCGGTGTGTTGTGGTGGTGTGGTGGTGTGTGTGTGTGTTGTGTGTGTGTGACCACACAAGTGTGTGTTGTGGTGCGTGTGTGTGCTCGTGTGTGCATGCGTGCAGAGCGTGCAACGTTGTGTGCGCGCGCGCGCGGTGTGTGCTGAAGTGCGAGAGAGAGATCCTGTAAGAGAGAGAGAGAGAGAGAGAGCGAGAGTGTGTTTGTGTCCGATGTGTGCTAGATGTGGTGCTGTGTGTGTGTTGTTTGTGTGTGTGTGTTGTGACGTGTGTGTTGCTGACGTGTCGTGTGCACAGTGCTGACAGAACTTTCTAGTAGCTCTGCATGGTGACATCACATGAACTGGCAGCCAACTTGTCGTCCTGGAGAGGGGACAAAATGACACGTGACTGAATCACCACACAGACACGCGATCTACAAAATACGTTTTCCCAAAGTATTCTAGGGCTCTAAGATGACGAAAAAAAAAAACAGATGCTGCCACAGCAAGGGGGGAGGGGGGGGGGAGGGGGGGGGGGGGTGGGGGGGGGGGGGGGGAGGGGGGAGGGGGGGGGGGGGGGGGGGGGGGGGGGGGGGGGTGGGGGGGGGGGGGGGTGGGGCGGGGGGGGGGGGGGGGGGGGGGGGGGGGGGGAGGGGGGGGGGGGGGGGGGGGGGGGGGGGGGGGGGGTGGGGGGGGGGGGGGAGACGGGGGGGGGGAGGGGGGGGGGGGGGGGGGGGGTGGGGGGTGGGGGGGGGGGGGGGGGGGGGGGGGGGGGGGGGGGGGTGGGGGGGGGGGGGGGGGGGGGGGGGGGGGGGGGGGAGGGGGGGGGGGGGGGGTGGGGGGGGGGGGGGGGGTGGTGGGGCGGGAGGGGGGTGGGAGGGGGGGGGGGGGGTGGGGGGGGGGGGGGGGGGGGGGGGGGGGGGGTGGGGGGGGGGAGGTGGGGGGGGGGGGGGGGGGGGGGGGGGGGGGGGAGGGGGGGGGGGGGGTGGGGTGGGGGGGGGTGGAGGGGGTGGGGGGGGGGGGGAGGGGGGAAGGATCAATCGCTGCTGGCCTGGTGTGCAGAAAATATGACGTTTATGCAAGTCGATATGCACTACCGTGCACCGGTTTATCTTACATACCTTTACGCACGCGAAAGTAAGAGTAATGCCATACTCTGAACAAAACACCTGCACTTCACGCGAATACATAGATAAATAGACTACACGGATCTCGCACACTTTACGGCCAAAGTAGCATAGTGTCCAGGCGTGCACCGAGTATCCAACACTTATGTACAAAGTTTTGTCAGGCGTGCCTCGGGATCCACACCTTACAGTGGAAGTGACAATGTAGGTGTTCACACCGGGATGGTCCTAACACCTCACTTTTTGCATGCTCACCTATAAGAGAGTACATAAGACAGAATGACAGACAGACAGAACAGGTAACGGGGGAGAGGGCATACCGCATTTGCACACTGCATGAGCTACATAGACAAACTTCCCCCCTCATCCTCCCGTCCCCTTCCATCCAACCTGCACCTCCCTCCTTCCTCGTATCTACTCTTCCTTCCTGTCCGCTATGGGGCTCACACACACACACACACACACACACACACACACACACACACACACACACACACACGCACGCACGCACGCATATCACCACGCACGCACGCACAGCACGCACACGCACACACAACACATCACGCACGCGCGCACACACACGCACGCGCGCACACACACTTAATCACTACGAATCCAAACAGAATATAGATTTCATTTTCCCTGACGCCATTTGCTACTAAAGCGATACCTCATAAAGGGTAGCACAGGTTGTCTTCTCTCCACCTTGAGCTTTTCTTTTCCTTGTTTCTTTCCTCCGTACAGCAAGAGCAAACATCCCCACAGACTCTTCCACTAACATCATCCGAGCATGTTTTCAATCATACGATCCCCGTAGTGCTCCATGGTGACTTCAAACAGATCATCCTTCACCTCCCTTCTAACCCCGACCTACCTCTCCGTATCTCCCGAACCGACCCCCCCCCCCCCCCCCACCCTCCCACCCGGTACCCTCCTCACCTCAGCTTCCAGCACTTTCAATCCCTCGCCATAGCTCTCCATAGCCTGCTGGTTTCCTCTGTACCCTGCCGCATGCCACGCCGATATCCCCCCCCTCCCCCCCATTCCGTCTGACTGTTCGGTCTCTTTCTCTATATCTAGCTTTCCCCTATCCTTCCCTCCCCCCCCCCCTCTCTCTCGCTCTCTTAAAGTAACACATTACCTCTTTTACGAACCTCACCTGAAGTTTCTTTACCCCCTTTTTACAAGTGGATCAGTCGCTTTGGCCCATGGCATGTCCAAGCAAATCTTAATATTGTTTCTCGTCGTGTGGGTTTTTGATGTTTTCTTTCGTAGCCTGCTCGTAGAAGGATGGGTGGGGGAGGGGGGGGGGGGGGGGGGGGGGGGGGGGGGGAGGGGGGGGGGAAGAGGAAGGGCACGATTTAAGTAAAGACAAAGTTAAATGTACATCTAAACTGAAGGAAACGAGTTTAGAGTTTAGACATCCGTCTCCTGATATAATTTTTGCAAGGACAAATATATTGTTACGGAAAAAGATCGGAGAAGATAACGCATTCCTCTCCACTGCAGATACTGTTTGCTTTTTCTCAGCTTCTCGGTCAAAATAACAGACCTAGAGAGGCAAATATTTCATTTGGAGAACACATCAGAATAACGAGCAAATGTAGACTGTCTGCATTACAAGCGCTCTGGGCGCATATAGCATTTTCCCTCTCTCTGATTGAACTGTTAAGCCGACTGATAATGCAAAAAAAAAAAATTGCTTTGGTATGCCTGCCAGCGGCATATCTCATGAAAACAGCGGGGTCACTCTCACACAGAACGCGAGCTCCAACACAGGTTACCACTCTTGCAGATTTCGGAGATCTAATTCAGCTATGTAGTGTTTTTACCTCTGCATTTTTGACATCCTATACAGGCTTTGCCTTTCACACAAAAGACCTTACTTTATATACGTATGCATATTCTTGTGATTTTGATTGTCTTCATTTGATTAAATTTTGACCCATTTTATACTTGGGATGATACCTATTTAGTCTATTATAATGAAGAAAAAGCTCTCAGGTAATATTAGTCCATGGCATTTGTTTATAACACCCACTGTCATCGAATTTTCAGTTGAACAGTAACATTTTTAGGCATAGGTATTTTTGGCCATCCATGTTCACACGTCCCCTGCTTACAAGCTCCGTCCTCCCCATAACGCCCACCCATCTACATCAACGCCCCATCCCTTCATGCATATACGCCCACCCATTTCTCATGCTGCATCCGCTTCTACCCATACCCCTTCAGTTTGCTCACCCACGTCACGTATGTCATCCCCGTCTCCCCTTATTCCAATGCACCCCACCATATCACGCAGACTACATCACGGCCCTTCACCGCCAAGCCTCCTCTGCCCCAAAACACCCACCATATTACGCCCTATATCCATCCCCTTTGACCCAACACGCCCTTCATGTCCACAAAACACCTTTTACACTTTTACCCACCCTTTCCTTCTGCCCCAACACACCCACCATCTTACGCCCTCCTATCCATCCCCTTTGACCCAACACGCCCTTCCATGTCACACCTTTTTACCCATCCATCCTTCTGCCCAGCACACCCACTTAAGTCACACACCCCCTTCATTAACGGCCCTTCTTCTGCCCAATACGACCCGCCATGGGTCACAGCTTCTTCATTCGCGCCCTCTTTCTCCCCTTCCCCCCATAAACGCCCACCCTTGTCACGCTGCCCCAAATCCATGACACCCTCTGCTCCGATAACGCCCATCCACGTCGCGCCATTTCTCCACCCCCCCTCTCCCCTTCATCCATGTCACACGCATCGCCCCCGACATCCGCATCAGCGTCCCCCACCCTTCCGCTACCAAACCCACGCCCAGTACTGACAATCCCCACCCCCACCCCCATAGTCCCACACATGTCTTGCCCTGATAATTGATGCACTTTCCCTTCCCCGTACCCGAATCCATTCCCGCCCAAACCCCGTGTCACGATACGCCTGCATCTGCATCTCTGCGCCCTCATGCTCGAATACGCTCACCAGTGTCACACGTCCTCATCAGGTGTCCCCCTTCTATCCCCTCTAGCCCAATACCCCAACAACGCTCACGCCCTTCATCTGTCCCTTCTACCTATACCCCTCCCATTTTTCACACCTACATCCACGCCTCCTCCCCCCCCCCATCCATGGTAAGCCCTGCATCCATCCCTCCCCACCCTCCCCATCCCCTCCCCTCCCCCCCGTCATGGACTGTATTTTGCAACCTCCGAAACGAACAACAACAATCAAAAAGACCAAGCAGTCTTTCCCGTCGGGAAAAACTCAGATCTACATACGGTTTTCTAGGTACACTTATTCATATATCATTTTCCATTGCTGGCAGTCCTCCACTCAGATAAAACTAAGCCATGTGAAGTGCAACCAATCACTCTGGATCATGTCGCTCAGAATATTTCTTTGAAAAAAAACAAACGATAAGAATCTTTTAGAAAATCTGAGTGCAAGAAAGATATATCACAAACGCTGTCTTTCAGTGAAGTGATACCGCAGAATGGAGCAGTAAGTGCCTGGTTCCAGTGGTTGAGCTCTCTCACTAAGCCCAGTGCCACCAGAGTTACAATGAAGAGCTTGCATTTTACAAAGTTTTATCGAGAAAAAAAGGTTTTTGGGGCAGACTGAACAGAAAGACGAACAGACCACAAATACAGAACAGCGATTAGCAGAGTAGTACAGAAAAAAAAAAACTCAAATTTTAAAAGAAGGCAAAGTCAAAGGCGGCAGTGAAACCACCACACACACACATCACACAAAACACACAAACACACACACACACACACACACACCACACACACAACACACAAAAGAACTTACTAGCACAGGACTTCTACAAAGACAGGGGCACAATTTACATTAAAAGATCCTCACCCTCCCCCCCCCCTCCACTCTCCTATGCATATCCACGAGGCGAATTAAAACAAAAAGTGTGCGGAGTGTTTAAAACTCAAATTACAGAATGGGCCGACAGTGGCACAAAAAAAGTCGACAGTGAAGAAACGGCGACAAAAAAGTGCAAAACGCGAAAGGAAAGGAGGATAGTAACGAGCACAATCTCGCAAGAAGACTGAACAACGGTTTGTACAAAATGAGCCCTACCCCATAGCCCCCACCCACCCTTTCCTCTCCTTCCTTTGCCACGCAGATTCCTCTGTACATAGTGACTCTACGTGAGAGGCGTGCTGCGGGCAGATATGCTCACAGGATGCCCAACGATGACCAAGGTGAAAAAACTAACCACTTAAAGGGACGTCACGTCAAGCAGGGTTAAGAAAAGTATCGTATCTGAAAATTTGGCCTTGGCAATTTAGAGCAGGGAGCTGAATCATATGGAGTACCCCAGTATGAAAATGGAAAACACTGGCCGTTAGGATTTAAGGCGTAAATAGAGGAAGGGCGTACAACATGTGGAGGAGTCAGTAAAGAAGTAACGTTTGCCGTATGGTTTCTGGCCTAAAAGAAGGGAGTCTGTAGTATGCTGATGTGCTAGCAGCAGAACGAATATACAAAGGCGTGGACAGACTGAAGGGTTCAGAGTGACACGGGACCCTGGAGAGCCTGGTGTTCAAGTCGACTTACTGTACAACAACGACGAGGAGAGCTGGAATATATCTTTGGCTCAACGTGCGACCGGCGAAAGGGAACAACAGAGACAGGTGCAAAGACAGAAACATGTCTAAGAGGATCCCGATAAACATCTGTTTCTGGATTTGTTATTGAAGCTAGAATCCCCAGACTAGAAAAGATTTCCGTTTTCTTGTGTACCTTGGACAAGGGAACGCATACAAGCCGAGAGAGATTCTTCAGTTAGACAGGAACGTAAGCAAACGCGACGTTTTTCTGTGCTCGACGTGGAAGGTGCGACTAATCGCAATCCGAAGGGAGAGTTGTTGAAACTGCAGTTTCGACAACCAGTATACGCCACTGACCTGGCTCCCCATTGAGACAATCTATTTTTTTGGTCTTTTTGTTTTTTTGTTCACATTCGAAAGAAAGGAAGTAACGATTCTTTGAAAGAAGAAAGAGAAATGTATTTAGACAGGAACGAGAGGGAGAAAAAAAAAGGGGGGGGGGGTGGGGGGGGTGGGGGTGGGGTGCAATTGTAATAACCGCCGTTGGCAATCTGGAAGGTTATGGCTGCTCTTAAGGCGCTGCTTGGTAATGGAAAAAAGAGCCTAGAAATTACCATCGTTCCACACGATTTTCTGAAGGCTCATGATCATTGCTAAGTGTGTTAATATGTGCATGTTTATAGGTCCGCAACATCCCACCGCTTATTTAGTGCAAATCCAGACAAGGTCAATGAGAAGGAGAACATATACTATGGTTCAAGTTACATATTTTCAGTGCCAACGAGGGTTGGGGGGGGTGGGGAGTGGAGGATATGGGGGGAGGGTGGGGGGGCGGTCTGGGCGTATTGGAAAATACAAAACCGAAAGAACGAAACAATAAAGAATCGACTTTCGAGGTAAAGCAATAAAGTACAACCTTTAGAAAAACAATGAACATTCATTGAAATCTACACGAAACTGAACGCACGAATTTTGGCAGGTTGCAATAGAATAAGGCACAAGGCCCTGCGCCATTCCATCCGCCTAGTACTCCTAGTTGTACTCGCACAAGTTTGTTTTTTTTTGGCGTGAAAGAGTTTTCACACAATAAATATTTCTTTCAATTTCCGTATGCATCAGTCCACTGACCACAAATGGATTGATCCCCGAATATCAATTCAATTAATACATCAACCGATGAAAGAACTAAAACGAAAGCGCAGCAGGAGTCTGACAGGCCAGACTAGGGAAAATAAAACCTAAGAAAGCTCGCTATCAAACCATCCCAGACCAACCCCCCAAACAAAGGAAAGAGAAAGCCTATCGTCCAGAGGCCATGGTTGCTAGTTCATGTTTGCCTTAACGGGCAAGACTCCTTGGCTGGACGCACTCAGCATGACTTACTTTATATGTTCCTATGCTGCCGATGCATGCCACCTCGGGTGTTACCTTATTCGTTTGAGCATGACCATTAGGTACGTATGTTATTTCCTTGTGTCACTCCTTACGCACACATTCCTCACCTCTCTCTCTCATGTGTGTTTGTGGGTGTGTGTGTGTTTGTGTGTGGTGTGTAGTGCGGTCGTGCGTGTCGTGCGTGCGTGCGTGTCTTGCGTGGCGTGTGGTGTGTGTGTGTGCGCGTGTGTGTCTAGATTGCATGCCTTGGCATGTGCTTTGTGTGTTGTGTGTGTGTGTGTGTGTGTGTGTGTGTGTGTGTGGTGTGTGTGTGTGTGTGTGTGCGTGCTGCTGTGCTTGGCGTTCCGCCGCAGTGCATTCTTTCATGCGTGCGTCTGTGTGCGTGCGCGCGTGCATGCCATACGTGTGTGTGTGTGCGCGCGGCCGAGTGTGTTTGTGTGCGTGGTGTGTGTGTTTATTTTTGTTGGTGTGTGTGTTGTGTGTGCTGGACAGAACATTCTGTCCTCTGGCATGTGACAGTACAGTCACTGTGTCGACAAAGCTGACAGTGACTAAATCAACATCCAAGACAGCTCTGATGCTGGGTTTATATGCGCACAGGTATTCTAGAGTGCTTCTGATGAAGATCAACACCAACAGGCAGCAGCCCTAGTCACAGTTCGGATTTGAGCGCATTGTTACGAAACGCTTGATGCAAACACCCATCCGATCAGTCGGCCACTCAAACCCCAAACCCCAAGAATAGATTTTGAAATTATACCCACTCTCCCCTCTCTCAACCCCCCCACTCCTCTCTTCCTTTCTATCTCGTTAAAACAGCGTGAGCCGCCGGTGATTAAGGGACACGATGCTGCTACAAGAGAAAGTTTACTCACTGGGGGGCGTTGTGACGCGGTTCGTTATTCACTGTTCACCGCTCCCTTCCCTTTTCAACCCTCACTTCACTCCCAAAACGGCGCATGACCCAGGCAGGAAATATTATATAATAGTAGATGGTAAACGGATATCCTTACACCGAAAAGATCAGGGTGCCAGATATGACGGACATGCCTACACCGAAAAAATACCATGGTGTCGACAGGAAACGGTCTATCCCACATCGAAAACAGCACGTGGTGCCTGGCTGACCGGCATGAGTGGAGCAGCACCAAGTTCGTAGTTTAAGTTCCCGGACGACATACAAATTTTCATTTCCACTGGGCCATTTTAATGCGCTGTTCTCCTCCTTTCCCGTGCTCCACCCTTCCCCGCTCACACGCCCTGAAATGGTTTATTCTTATCTGTCACCTAAGTTATGGATGTATTGGAACACCACGCTGAATGTACCTTATGCAAAAAACTATAAAAGCAGACAGCCCTAATATGACCAATTAGGAAAAATAGATGAGGACATTATCAGAAATTGGAAGACGGCTGAGGTCCTCAATGGATCAGTGGAAAGAAAGGATAGCTAGGGATACGGTAAGGCACCGTAAGATAGGAGAGCACTATACGACGAAGGAAAGACGAGCAAGGACAGAGTTTAAAACAGATGGTGGATAGCGACATTATGAGAACCGGAGAGGATGATAGAATAATCATTAAAAGGACAGAGGAGGAAATACTCCGAGAAAGCAAAAGATGGATAAGAACATCGTGAGGAAGGAGAAGATGATATGAAGACATCATTCGGAAGGAAAAATGGATAAGGACGTAATGAGAAAGGAATCATGGATGAAGACTCTATGAGAAAAGGAAAGATGGATGAAGACATTGTCAGAAATGAAAAATGGATAGGAACACCATGCGAAAGAAAACATTGGTTGACAACATTATTAGAAAGGAAAGATGATGAGGACATTATGAGAGATGAAAAGATGGATGAGGATGTTGTAAGAAAGGAAGATATGGATGCGGACATTACGAGAAAGAAAAAATGGTCGAGGACATTATGAGAAAGGAACAGAAGACGAGGAACATTATCAAATGGAAATATTAAGGCTGTATGACAAAGGAGAGATGGATGAAGGCAAGGTTTTTTTTTTATAATTTATTTTAGGGGGAACCACTAACACTTTTTGA
>JADBJO010027270.1:0-12500 GCA_016801955.1 Conus betulinus
GTCTGTCCCTTCTCTCTCTCTCTCTCTCTCTCTCTCTGTTTCTGTTTTTCTCTCTGATCATGCTTCTCATTCCTCCTCCTCTCTCTCCTCCTCCTCCTCTCCGTCCTCTCTCCTCCTCTCTCTCTCTCTCCTCTCTCTCTTGCGCGCTCTTCATACCTCCTCTCCCGCTTTTCGAAAAAAAAAATGATGTATTAATTAGCACCAGCCAACAAATTCAAGACAATAATTTATGAATGCCTATATCAATCTCAATGCCCAAAAAGTGAGCGGAGGACAAGTCTGTTTGTCTACCTGTCTGTCTGTTTGTCTGTCTGTGTCCCCTGTCAGTCTGCATGTCCTGTCTCTCTCTCTCTCCTCCTCTCAGCATCTCCTTCTCTCATCTCTGCTCTCCTCTCTCTCTCCTCTCATCATCTGTTTAGGTTCCTCCCGGTGTCTGCTCTCTCCCCTCTCTCTCTCCCTCGGAAAAAACAAAAAAAAGTCCTTTTTGCAAAGACAGAACTCCCATCTTCTCTCTCTCTTTCCTCTCTCTCAACGCTCTCTCTCGTCTCACACACCACACACAGCCACAACACAACACAACACACACACACATACACACACACTTACTCTTCCTCTCCCTCTCTATCTCCTACTTACATACCACACGACAACTTAGACCGCACAGGCACACAGCAAGCGGCGCGCGCGTGCGCCAACCTGCCTCGATGCACACACACCAGCAGCACACACACCACACACACACAACACACACACACACGACCACACACGTACGCACAGCGACACACACACACACACACACACACACCCACACACCAACACAACACCCACACACACACATTTGAAGTGCAATACGTTTGCGCGGGCACGCACGGCGACGCCGACGCACACACAACACACACACAACCCCACACACACACACACACACACACACACACACAGCCACACCACGTGTGCGCGCAGTCCACACACACACAACCACACAAACAAACACACCACACACACACACACGCACGCACCTCACGCACGCACGCACGCACAGTGATCTTAGTTTATCAATTTTTACTCCCATTTCTTCTTCAACAAGGGTGGACTTTCTGGAATCTAGATCTGGATTAATACTGTCGCTAAAACATCCATTTACAGGCATAGGCGAGACGGTGGGAGGGGGGGGGGGGGGGGGGGGGGGGGGGGTGGGGGGGGGCAGGCGCAGCGCGATGATTTATCGGCTTTCTGGCTTTGCCAGAGCCGACTTGAAGCTGTTCGACTGACTTTTGATGGACGGATGTTATCGTCGAGATTTACAATGGGAAACGAAGAAATGCTGACTGTGTTGTCTGTCTGTCCCGTGGTCAAAATGTGTTTCACTCGCTCCAGACAAAACTGCAGGAACGATCTTTCTGAAAGTTTGTAGATATGTTCATTATGGGTCACGGATCATGCCCGATATTTTATTTTACCAGAATAACCGTTACCAACGGCTATAAAGATAATTTTGTGATGCACAGTTTAAGCGATTACGGTTCATAGGCGTAAGGGTAACCGCAATCTGTAATCGCTTTGGTAGTATAGTGGATAGTATCCCTGCCTGACGCGCTGAAGGCTCGAGTTCATTTTCCCCGCATGGGAGAGCGGCTATTCCTTTTTTTTCTTTCTTTTCTCTTACATACAAAATTTCTACCACTAAAAGGGGAGAAAGTGCTGTAGTGACTTATATATATATATATATATATATATATATATATATATATTTTTTTTTGTAATACTGCTTGCAGGGAGTACGTTTATCTGCTTGGCATCTTGTTTTCTTTCATTCTGTCCTTCGTGATCTTCACGGTTAGCAGATGTAGTACAGGGCCTATGGATTAGTCTGTAAATGGTGGAACTTCACTAATGAAACTGAAATTCACCTTCCATCCTTGTGTGTGTGTGTGTGTGTGTGTGTGTGTGTGTGTGGTAAGCGAATGGCAGAAACGTCTGAAAGAATGAAATCTATCAATCATTCATGTAGTTGGTGTCACCACAATAACACCGTGTGCAGCAGACTCTAGACTTGTTCTGCGTATCCCCCAAACCGCTGGGTACATGACACTGGTCTTGACAATGATGGGTGAACGCGGGAGCAGTCTTGCGTGTGCTAAATGAACTAAGAGTCGCTAAAGGACTAGCAGAGTGGAAGGCTCGGCTGGTGTGGAGTGTACAAAAGACAGAACGGTGTCATTCCATAGAACAGATTTTTGGGGAGACACGTCGAGTTACCTGGAGCAAGTAATGTATACATGTGCGCAGTTGATGGGTGGTTGAGTGGGTCTGGATATGCTTACACACGTGCACACACACACACCACACACACACACACACACACACACACACACACACACACATGCTTTGCAAAACTACTAGATATTGATGTGCTTACGTTCCATTTTTTTCCACGATGCATAAAAAAGGGAAAATCACTTTATAAAGGTTCTCTTCCGTGATGTTTCGGAGCAAAATAATAAAAAAAAATCTGCTTGGGCTCGCAACCAACCTTGTTATTCAGGATTAATGTGGTCCTATTTCGTCCTGTCAGCTTCAAATTCCCCTGGAAATGAACCAGTTGGATGCTTACCTGATTCCAAAAAACGAATCTGAAATTCTAATGCCTTTGTAACTGATTCCGTCAGTAGAATTATTGCATTTCCATTGATTTTCCTTTCATTTCTTCTTGTTTGATTAATCAATCTCTTCTTCTCTCTCTCCTCTCCTCCCCTCCTCCTCTCTTCCCCCATCTTCCCTCTCCTCTCTCTCTCTCTCCTCTCTCTCTCTCACTCAAACTCCTCTCACAATTTCGATTTTTTCTCTCTCCTCTCCTCGCTCGTCATCAAATCTCTCTCTCCTCTCTCTCTCTCTTTCTCCTCCTCTTGGATCCTCCCCCTCTCGGTCTCTCTCCCATCCCTCTCCCCTTCTCTCTCTCTCTCTCTCTCTCTCTCTCTCCTCTCTCTCTCTCTCTCAAAACAACTACAACTAGACTTTTCAATGGTAGTTTGCCAGACTGTCTCTCTCGGGTTTATTTTTTCATTTGTATATTTTGTAAGTGCACTCGTTTGACATACAGTCACTGCTTAAGTGAGTTTGCGAGAATGTGATCAGTTCTTAAGTACGCATTTACACAAATCAACGTATCGGTATTCCCCAACCCAACCCAAGTCTGATAAGAGGTATCTAAACCAGCATCGCCACTTTTCTCAATGCAAAGACCATGACCTCAATTCCTTCCCGATCCTGGAAGAACTGACCACTTCTAGCAATATCATTTCAGCACTGTTCAGAATTCACGGTGCCACCAGAACTGCCGGTTCCAGCAAAATCTGTGATAAAACTGCAGGCTATCCTGTCTGGGCGAGCCGAATATGGACGCTGCTCATTGGTGAGGAAGTGACAGTTTCTACCTATCTTTTTTCTACCATGGCTGAGCTAGCAGAGTAATGTGGCAGGCATATTCTAATAACAGGAAAACTGGACAATGGTCACATAAGTTTCGAGTCTACCATTTCCACCTGCAGTCTCACAGAAAGAAGATTCCAAGAGTAACCTGCAAAGCTGAGAATTTGAAAAAAAATATGTGCGCTTCAGTCTTTTTTTTTTTTTTTCACAGTATTAATTATAAGAAATGATGTGTACTGTTGAATATAAGCAAAACTAAGGGAAACCCCTATAAGACATTGAAGTGCCTGGATAACAGTTGGCAAAACACACAGTTTCTGGTATATGGTTTTATTGTACTAAAGGAACGAATAAAGAAAACAATAGAAAAGAGAAATGAAAGTATGCGCTACAACACACACACACACACACACACACACACACACACACACACACACACACACACCACACACACACACACACACACACACACACGCACGCGCACACGCACACACACACACACACACACACACACACACACCAATTACATCAGCACATTCACGCGGACGGCAAAAGCATGAATACCTCCATAATGTCAAGGGTTTCCTGTCATGATGTCATACATCCCTCCCCCCCCCCCCCCCCCCACCCCCCACACCCCCCCACCCCTACCACCACCTCACCCGTGAAATTGTATCCCTGCATCGCAAACTGATCAAGACCACAGAACGTGCTTTCACAAGTTTTGTCCACGAATCTTCAAAGGAACATGTGGTCAGTTAGTTCCCTTTGCTTTTACGGTGAATTGGAGACTTCCTGTGTTTAAAAGTTCATTTCCCGTCTCTACTTCTTCTTCTTCTGCGTATGCAGTCTGATACTCCAGTGGACACTCCCTGTATAGACAGGCAAGCATTAAACCCATTTATCCAACAAAGGGAGTGGAGTTTTGTGTGTTTGACCGTTTTTTTTTTGTTGTTTGTTTTTTTTTTTTTTTTTTTTTTTATCCCGCCATTAAGGCAGCCATATTCCAACTTCGGGAAGGTGCATGCTATGTGTAACTTGCCATCCATACCAACGGCCAAACTGGCCTTCTCTTCCGAAGGTTGGTGGTGGGGATTTGACGTGTGTGCAAGATGTTATGCGTGCGTTCACACACGGGACTCGGTTTATGGTCTCATTCAAAGGACTGTGTGGGGAATGGATTCAGAAGCAATGTTACCTCCGAGGGAAAAAAACCGAAACGGCCCGGCGAAGATTCGAACCCGCAATCCACTGAGCTATCCCCCCTCCCCCCACACCCTGTCTCTGCTGATTCAAGGGGAAAATGAGTCCACCACCCCTTTCCCCTTCTCTTCTCTTCTTCTCTCTACCCAGCTGCTTAATGAAGATGTTTGAAAAAAACAAACAAACAAACAAACAAAAACAAAAACAGAATTAATATCAAAATGCAGGCACGAAAAGAAAAAAAAAGAAAACTAGCAGAAAGGAAAACTACCTGACGTCAAAGACTTTTATAAACTCATTCCTGTATGACGTCATTCAACTTCATCATCACTCGCCAGAAGATTGCAATAGCATGAAACCGACAGTAGCGAGACTCAGGTGGAAAACTCGTTTATATATATATATATATATATATATATATATCATATATATATATATATATATATATAATATCAAGAATACTACTAAAACGCTAATAAAATTCTTAAAGTGCTCAACCCCTTGGGGGATCCTCATCCTGAGGAGAGCCAGCGCTCGAAACAGATCTGTTGATTTTAAAACTTCCTTTTACCATACTATTTTTAACATATGTATATATATATATATATACATATATATATATATATATATATATATATGGTCTCCCTCTTTGGAGACTATAAGCTTGCTGAAGGTTCATTTTGAGAAGCATTTATTTGTTCCCCATTCACCCACTCAAGCACATACTGTGTCAGTTAGGCAGAATCATCTACCACTGCAGATATGAAGGCTTACCACCCCCCTATTTCTACAATCTGAGACATAAGAGCAAGCTTTGTTTATAATTCAATATTTCTTGCAGTCATTGCAACCCTAGCTGCTCTGTAAGTTGCTGGAACGGTGCTCGGTACTTATCCTTGGAATTTATTGTTTCATTGTAATTTAGTCCCTTGGGGATTCATTCCAAGAACTGGCCCTCAGCACTTGTGTCTTAAGAGGTTATCTTTTTATATTTTCTACTTTTCACAAGAAAATGTAGCTTGTTTTGTTCTTTCATGATTTTCTTTTGCTTCTTAGGTGGCACCTTTTAGTTAGTTTTTTTGGAAACTCAACAAACTTACTATGGTATTGCACACCAGCCTTTTTTTGGTATAGCATTCTTCTTAAAACCGAAAAGGCAGAGGAGTCAAATTACCACTTCCTGCGGTCACTGAGGAGAAACAATCAGGTTTCGAAGTACCGGTATCTGACAGAAGTTATAGTTATATGTTAGTGAGCTTTCTACCCATTGGAGATGGTCTCTCCCTTTTTGGAGACTATAAGCTTGCCGAAGGTTCATTTTGAGAAGCATTTATTTGTTTCCATTCACCCACTCAAGCACATACTGTCAGTTAGGCAGAATCATCTACCACTGCAGATATGAAGGCTTACCACCCCCCTATTTCTACAGTCTGAGACATAAGAGCAAGCTTTGTTTATATATATATATATATATATGTGTGTACACACACTGAATGATTGTTTACATAATAATATGGACGGCAAAAAAGGAGTTCAAAATCTACTGAATGCCACTGGCAATGTCAATGGCCTATTTGCCTTCCTTCTTCCCCAAGTGCAGTCGATAACTGTCACGCGTGCTTCTCGCACTGATCTAGCTAAGAGCACGTGCTTTGACAGGCTCTTTCCCTCTGACCTTCAGAGAAAAGAGATCGCCAGCTGGAGATTCCCTTTTGTCATGAATGGTTCGTTCCTGTGGTCGGGGTCAATTTCCTGTTGCAGTTGATTGACAGGGAAAATCGTTTCCCCTCCCTTTATCTTCTTTCCCTCATCCACTTCCACTTACTACCCTGCTGTTCGGCATGTGAGTGGCAGAAAACACATGATGACAATCGATGAGTCAATAGTTCTATCTATTTTCGTCGTAGAATTAAGGAAACGGGCAGACTTGACCCTCATTCTGTGTTTCCAGAAGGTTAATTGTGTTTTAGTTATGATACTTTCACCTATCTCACACATGGTCAGAAAACTTAATTACTTTCTTTCTGCATATGCAGGCTGATACTCCTGCCGATACTGCCTGTATGGACATGCAAGGAGGATTAATCCCATCTACCCAAAAAGGGAGTGGAGTTTTGTGTGTATGGCCGTTTTCATCCATCTTTGGGGAAGGTGCACGCTACGTGTAACGTGTCATCCATACCAACGGCCAAACTGGGCTTCTCTTCCGGATGTTGGTGATGGGATTTTACGTGTGTGCAAGATGTTGTGCGTGCGTTCACACACGGGACCACGGTTTTTAGTAGTCTCATTCGAATGACTGTGTGGGGAATGGAGTCAGAACCAATGTTGACTCCGAGGGAAAAATCCCCCTGTAACGAAATTCAAACTCGCAACCCCAGGATCACGAGTCCGGCGCTCTACCAACTGAGCTATTCCGGCCCCCAGAGAACTTTATGATTGTGGGACTGTATAGTACGGGAGGTGAGGGAAAGGGTGTCCACTGGACCAAAAGAGAGCTCATGTGTAGAGCAGAGCAGATTTTCAGAGATCACAGATCACCACCCATTTTTATCCTGGGGCAAGGATTATCCTGATCGAAACTGAATTTTGACTGGATCTCATCACAGAACCTTCACACTTCATTCCAATTTTCAAGGGAATGGGAGAGGACAGATGAAAGGGGAGAAAGAAAACACAGAAAAGTTAACATACAAGAAACACACATAGAAGTTCACACACACACACACACACACACACACACACACACACACACACACACACACACACACACACACACACACATGCACACACACACACACACACACACACACACACACACACACACACACACACACAGATAGATCAAAGCCTCATGTCAAGCTGTATATCGGACCATGGACAATAACTCCTTCACATCAGTATGTTCTCAAGTACAGCTTTGCAGTCGAGGTCTGTAGAACACTAGTCAATTGTAAGACATAGTGTTTACAGTAAAGGACCTGTGACCTGAAATAGGATGGACAGAGAAGGATGCAGACTGCCTGAAAAGTCTGATACAACCCAGAGAGCCCAGGCACTTGTTCACAAAGGTCAGAGGTGGAGACAATTCACGCAGCATTCATTTTGTTGTGCCCCCTCCCCAGCTTTTGTTCCTATCTCCTCTTCCACCTCTTCCTCCCTGTTCACACCACCCTTTGCTGTCTAAGGAACAAGTAAATGGAAGGCTTTTTAAATCCTGGGTGGCAGCCCAAGTCGTTGTGAGCCTGACACAAATGGAGCTTGAGAGATATTGAACATGAAGTCGCTATTGATGCATCAACAGGACGTAACTTGTCTGCGCAGTGACTGAAGTGGAGCACAAGATGCATGAATTCCATTTCGTCAGGGGAAGCTGGGCGAATCTCTCTCTCTTGGCGAATCTCTCTCTCTCTCTCTCTCTCTCTCTCTCTCTCTCTCTCTCTCTCTCTCTCTCTCTCTCTCTGAAGGCTATAGTGGCTGGTTGTAATGTGTGTACATGTGCACACCTGCACAAACTTAGGGGATACTGAGCACTCGCGGGTTCATGCATGTGTATGTGCCTATGTGTGCATGTGTGTGCATGTGCGCTAAACAGGCATTGAAACGAATGTGCTAATATGAAAATACATTTATTTCTTATACCATTCAACTACGCTTGTCCAGGGTGTCCTGTCATGATAGAATAACGTCCCCCTCCAACTCCCTCTTCGGTTTTGTTCCCTTTCAGATTCCCCATTCTGGTCAGTCACCTCAAATTCTGCATGTGCATGGCATTGTGTTCGAGGTTGGAGAGTGTGCTATCACAGGCTCTTTCCACGGATTTCCAGAGTGAGGACTGACCAGTTAATTACACGTTGCTTTTATCGCTAAACGCTGCGTTCCTGTGGTCAAAGTCCATTTCCTGTCCCTACAGATTCAGGAGGGAAACGATTACCGCGCCCCGTTTCCCCTCTTCTGTCTTCCCTCTCTCCACCAAGCTGTTGAGGGAGTGAGTGGAAGAATCAACGAAAACAATCGATAAAGAATCACACGAAGACAATCGATCGATCGATGTGTGTCATGACAGTGAGGAAACGAGCAGACTCAAAACTCGTTCTAAGCTTGCAAAACAACGAATACGTTATGATCATGGTCATGGTGGTTGAGCTTGTGAGAGCCCTGGAATATTTCAATGATTTTCACCATCATGGGACGGCAAAGACGTTTAAGGAGAGTGGGAAGTACAGTGTACATGCAAACAGTGTAATCAGCTCTCGAGAACAGATTTTTGACAGACCCCTATTCACCACACCCACATGCCCAGCGCAAGCAAAGCCTGGAATAGAGCAGAGACTGAACAACATCTCGTGAGAGAATGATTCACACTTCACTCACAAACACATAGCATGGAAAGGACAGACAAATAAGGAGATAGTGCAATTACATAGAGAAAAGCTACTGCAAGGAAAAACAAGACCAGGAATGACAAGAAAGTGGGTGAAAGGAAGGTTGAGGGGCTGGATCAAAACGAAAACCCTCAATGGCTCCAATTAACGCACGGATCCACATCAAGAGGAAAGGCCACTTTCCCCCACAAAACCACATTCAAGGCCGATCCTCATCATCCCAGAACGACCAGTCCACAGGAAGGCAACTGCATCCTGGAAATCCAAATGGCTCTGACAAGACAAGATTATGCAAAGCAAAATGAATCGATTTGTTGCCTAAAAAGCGAACCCTGGACTTTTGGTAAAAATGGCTCCATGCTGTAGATTTTAACCAAAGGATTATCCATCATCTATCCATCGAGATTAAAGTTGTCCATTGATATTAAAGCTGTCCATTGAACATGACTTAAGTAAGATTGTGTTTATGAATTAATAGCCACCTGTATTTTAGGGTTTGAAAGTGGGATGACCGCAGGCCTAAATTGAAACCACAGCGAAAAACAAATTACTATGTCGCCAAACGAAAGAAAAACAAATTATAAAACAAATGCATCGCGTTTCGACTTATTGGTTCTTCTTCTGGCTCGTCAGATGACACATAAAGTAATGAAAACGACGGACAAACCGCCAGTCATTTGGCGTGATCTGGGTGCAATATTTTGCTCCTGGATAAATTGTGTTATATACTTTCGTGAAATGTTAAAGCTTTGGAGTCAACAAGACACAAGCATTTCGAACTTCATCTTGTTTACGGAAAAAAATACATGGAAAAAAAAAATACATTCAGTCTGTGTGTGTCAGTACCTCCTCTGGTAGGAACAGAAATTCTATATCACCCCTCAGCTGACCTAGTATGAGTTTGGGTATGTTTCTTTGTTTCATTTTTTTTTTCTCAAAGAACACACACACACACACACACACACACACACACACACACACACACACACACATATATATATATATATATATATATATATATATATATATATATATATATCGCTGAACAATTAAGTAGTGGGGGAAAAAACACATACTAACAAGTACAGGTAACAATTTTCCCATCTTTATAGTAATGACTTGGCAAAGATTTGAACTTAAAAAAAAGGTGGGGGTGGGGGTTGAAGTTTTTTAAGAAGGTGGGAACATAAAAAATAAGAAAATATGTAATAGATATGAACCCTCTTCACTAGCTGCATGAGAGAACCACCATAATATCTCTTGAAGGCAGATCTACTTATATTGCCTGCTCTTGGCCTTTCGTCCGCTGGATCGGACTCATCAAGGAGACACGGCTGATTGTGTCTGTGCTCTTGGCGTCAAATACAGACACACCACAGTCCATAATTCTGTGGTGTTCTCACCAGCAAGGGGTTCAAAAAAAGAATCCAAACAGCACTCCCAAAGCAGCCAGCGAAGGGTAGTAGAATGAAGCAAAACGAAAGGCTTGTTAACGACTTTTTACTTTTTTCTTCCGTCTTACAGTAAAAATCTCATTTTTCCGTGACACTGGGCTGCAGATCAGATCAAAGCGAATGCTCCGGAAGCATTTCACCTCGACAGAGGTCTTCACTATTGCAAATGACCTTCTAGCTTGTGATTGAGTTCCTTTCCTCCATTTTTATCACCCCACCCCACCCCCTTCCCCTTTTTTACACTCTCTGCCTCGGGCGTCTACATGTCCTCCCTGGCACCCTCTCTGGAATAAAAGATTTATTTTCATGTCAGGAAAGTTCCTTGATTTGACGGGAGAGAGAGAGAGAGAGAGAGAGAGAGAGAGAGAGAGAGAGAGAGAGAGAGGTTCCTCAGTTACCATCAAAGAAAAGATGGCTGCCTACATATCATACTCTGGTGAATGTCTTGGTAATGGATGCTGCTCTCACAGTGAAGTGAATGCGAATACCGCATTCTTCTGCAACGTGCATTTCCTTTTCAGAAAAGTTATGAGTCCACCGTGCATGCCATCACTGAAACGCTCTGGTTTTTCCGGTGTGATCTATGGAGAGGAGCATTGGCCAGAAACGCTCAGTCGTAGTGAAAGGGAACATTCTTGTGGGTGGGTCCATTTCCTATCTCTGCTGCGTTCAAAGGAAGATGTAACCTGACATTTCTGGTCCTCCCCATTTCTCTGTCGTTCAGGGAATGGGATGGTAGAGGTGCTGAATAAGGCTTCTCTTTTTTTTTTTTTTTTTTTAACCTTTCACTGTGAGAGCAATAGGGGAACTCGTGTCCGTTCTTTTCTGGACTGACTTACTTGAACAAAGTGAATCCATGTGATCAGTGATTGGGCTCTCTCTCTCTCTCTCTCTCTCTCTCTCTCTCTCTCTCTCTCTCTCTCTCTCTCTCTCTCTCTCTCTCTCTCTCTCTCTCTCTGTATGCATGCGAACGTGTGTGCGTGCGTGTGTGCGCGCACGCGCTCGTGTGTGTGTGTGTGTGTGTGTGTGTGTGTGTGTGTGTGTGTGTGTGTGTGTGTGTGTGTGTGTGTGCACGCATTTGCACGAGTGTTTGTGGGTGTGATTGTATGTGCGTTTGCGTGCAAGTGTGTGCTTGTGTGTGTTTGTGTGTGTGTGTGAATTATCATGCGCTCATGTGTGTGTGTGTGTGTGTGTGTGTGTGTGTGCGTGTGTGTGTGTGTGTGTGTGTGTGTGTGTGTGTGTGTGTGTGTGTGTGTGTGTGTGTGTGGTGTTGGTGAGGAACCTTGCCCAAATACATTGTTTTTAGACATATGTCGGTATATGAAACAAATATGTCGACGAACACACACACACACACACACACACACACACACACACACACACACACACACACACACACACACACACACACACACACACACATTCAGGTGCGCTTTGGCAAGCAGAGCCATGCATAAATCCTCGTTTTCCATCTTGTGCCTTGGCTCACCCTGTTATGGAAATCCTGCAGCTGGTACAACGTGAATTGCAGTGAACAAATAACTCAAGCTCACTGGCTTATCACCTGCAGGATGGCAGCTGTCTTGGAAGACAGACTGGTCGTTGGTGTCTTAGCTGGAGGCGTTGCCAGGCCGTATGACCAGCACGTTTTGTTTTGTTTGTAATGGCACAGCAGCTGTCGGTGCTAAGCACAAAGTGAAGGCCATGGCTGTCCTATGATGGGCTTAAGAAAAATGCCAGATACGATGCGATGAAAATCATCACTGAAAGTGGAGAAGGGTAGGTGAATAATTGTACACATAGTGATAAGTTCTTTCCTGATTGGAACAAGACACAAATCATCAGTGCTTGGTTTTCTTGTCAGGGACTCTTTCTGCAGACAGATTTTCGAAACGCTGTCTATTATTAGTGGTTTTACCGACAGTGGGCAACCCAGGCAGAATGTGTATTTTGGTAGTAGACGTGAGGTCGCACGTGTTGTGAATTTGTATGGCTTCGATGAGGCTAAATGCAGAAACATAAACTGCTGATA
>JADBJO010027270.1:17500-21520 GCA_016801955.1 Conus betulinus
TGTGACCTCTACAACAAAGAGAACACAGGATCTCTAAATGGGCTAGCAGCACAGGATGAATCAAATGAGGATGATTTTTCCGATTTTCCCTGACGGTGATATAGCTACAGTGAAATCGTTAAACTGTGGTAAGGCTGCTGGCGTCGACATCCTTTCAGAACTTCTTGACACATGGCAGGTATCAAGTCCTAACTGCCATTTGCAACCAACTCTGGCACACTGAGGTGTGGCTCCCGCCATAGACTCAGTCTCTAATCGTCACCCTTCCTAAGAAAGAAAATATCCTACAATGGCTGAACACTCGAAATAATAAAAAATAAATACCCTTGCTCATACACGCCAGCTAAAGGATGCTCAATGTCAATCCAAACAGACGCAATAGAACTCAGATATCATCACTGCTTAAAAGACTGGGCCAGAGTCCACAAAGGGAGATGAAACCATTAACCAGATTGTTCTTTTTTTTTCTTTTCTACCTCCCCTTTGCAAATGACATCAGCAGCACGAGAGGAAGAACTACCATGTTTTCTTAGACTTCTGCAAAGCATTCGAGAGAGTCTTGCAGAAGGTCCCAGGGCCACAATAGAGAAATTCAGCGTCATGCAGAAGCTTGTCAACATCAACCGAACCCACGAATAGTTTCAAGAACAGCCCAAAAGAAAACCACAGCATTCTCCAGATTGAAATGGGTATATACGTAGAGAGGAAAGAAAAAAACAAACATCTCCATGAAATACAAGATCAGGCTGGTGCATACAGGATACACCGGTACATTGATTTACATGCAGAGAGGATGGGGAAAGCAATATGTGGAGATTCATTAGGTTTTGATACCCAGTCGACAGAACTGGAGAAACACAGGGACATTTATTTGCCGCTTCTCTCTCTCTCTCTCTCTCTCTCTCTCTCTCCTCTTTGCGTTCGTGTTTGTGTGTGTGTCTGCGAGCGCGCGCACGTGCGAGCGTGTTTGGATGCGTGTGTGCGTGTACGTGCAGGCGCGCACGAGTGTGTGCTTCTGTGTGTGTGTGTGTGTGTGTGTGTGTGTGTGTGTGTGTGTGTGTGTGGTGCGTGTGTGTGTGTGTGTGTGTGTGGTGCGTGTGTGTGTGTGTGTGTGTGTGTGTGTGTGTGTGTGTGTGTGTGTGTGTGTGGGCGCGCGCGCGCGCGCGTTCTTTCTTCCTGTTGGCGATGGTGATGGTGGTGGTGTTGTTTGAATGATGAGAGTGTAAGAGAACTGGCAGAGGGAAAGGCGGGAAGGCAGGATTACAGAGACAGAGAGAGAGAGAGAGAGAGAGAGAGAGAGGGTACTCATATTTAAGCTGTGGCCCTGGATTAAGGTCAGCTGAGTGATTATTCTCAGGAGAATCGTGAAGAGTGCCCTCTTTGCCGAGTAAGTCAACAGCCATTGTCAGGCCGATGACGGCTTAAGACAGGGGACAGTCGCTGCTCTCGCCCCTACTCCTGCAGCTGACGTGTACAGACAGCGTCATGTGGATGTTGGATCTTCCAGCTCTGAATCTGCATCGGAATGCAGAGAGATAAAGGCACCGAGAGACGATAGTCTCTTGAAAAACATGCCAGGAAAGCATCGTGGACTGTTGCACTTCACTTTGGTTTCTGCTGGTCTGTATAATGTCACGATAATGGAGAAGTTGCTAGCTTGCATATATTCGCTTTTCATTTTGTTCCATGCATTTTATCAACACGTAGAGTAAGAGTATGATCTAATGTGTTGATGTATGAACGTGTTGTACTATTGAAAATACTATTTAACAACGCCAAGCAAGGACTTGCAACCTGAAACCCTTGCTAGCATCCTCGAGAAGGGGATGGTTTGGATTGTGCTATCAACATTTATACTTCTGCCACGTCTGGTTGCGCTAACCCTGCTAGTTTTAACAACACCAAGTTTAAATTTCTTTGTCATGCACATTCACGCGCACATGCACGCGCGCGCACACATACGCACGCACGCACGCACGTACCTGCATGCGCGCGCGCAGGCACACACACACACACACACACACACACACACATACACAACACACACACACACACACACACACACACACACACACACACACACACACACACAAACACACACTTCTAAAAAGCCCACATGCCTTAACAGTCGACCCATGATAATGAGAGAGAGAGAGAGAGAGAGAGAGAGAGAGAGAGAGGGAGAGAGAGAGAGAGAGAGAGAGAACTACCTGGACGAAATGACGAAATAACTGTCGGGGAAAATGGATGTTGAGCGACATGCAATCAGTAAAAGGAGGGAAAAAATATAAAGAGCATTAGACTTTCAGATTGGGTATCGAACTGGTAAACGTGTCCTCATGTTTCATTTGTAGAGAAAACTCGAGCTTACAGTGAGAAATCAGACAAGCTGCAGCCTTGAATAGATGGCATGCTTCACGAGACGCATTGAGACTGCAGTTCTCTTTTCCAAATCAAAGGCGCCATAACGCATCGCTGCATCTGCTCTCTCTCTCTCTCTCTCTCTCTCTCTCTCTCTCTCTCTCTCTCTCTCTCTCTCTCTCTCTCTCTCTCTCACATTCATTATCATGTCTTTCTCTTAATGCATATCCTATGAATCTTAAATGTTGTTACGGATCACGTAAGTTATTTACTTCCAAAATCGTTCTCTGACACGCCACCAATGTTACTACACCATCACATAAACGACGTCACATTCCCATGTCATGACATCAAAAGAATCAACCGTTCTTCAACACATTGTACACCTCTCTCTCTCTCTCTCTCTCTCTCCTCTCTCTCTCTCTGTCTCTCTCAAGGAACTTTTTAGACATAAAAATATTTTTCTCATTAGAGAGAGAGAGACAGAGAGAGAGAGAGAGAGAGAGAGAGAGTGGTGCCAAGGTATTTTGGATGGATGGGCTGCAGACCGGAAAGGTATGTGAGGCACTGGACGAGAGGAACCCTATCACAAGCTAGAAGGCCATGCGGAATAGTAAAGACCTCTGTTAAGGTGGAGTGCATCCGGAATCTCCGTTTTGATCTGATCTGTTGCCCAAATGTCATGGGGAAAAAAAGAGATTTTTACGTTACGATGGAAGGTGAAAAATAGAATTGTTAGCAAGGGTTTTTCTTCTGTTTTTTTTTTTTTCGATTTCCTTTAAGAAAAACAAACAAAAAACAAAGAAATACATCTAAACGTCTGTGACTTCGGTCAACTGGAAGGTGAAATAGAAATTATTTACTGCCAGATAAAAGCTTCGTACGAGAGTGATTTTCCAGGGATAAGATAAAGGAAGATCTTTGTTTTGTGTTTGTTTGTTTGTTTGTTTGTTTTCATTGCCGTGTATTTATCCTCATTCTTTGACATCTTCTTGTCCTGTTTTGTGCTCTATATAAAGCAGGAGAGAGAGAGAGAGAGAGAGAGAGAGAGAGAGAGAGAGAGAGAGAGAGAGAGAGAGAGAGAGAGAGAGAGCAATAAAGAACAAACCTGCAGAAGTGGTGATTTACATTAAGAGCAGACCGAAAACCCCATCAGGGAAGTCTTTGAAGTGTGGAGTGCCGCTGGTTGCCTGTGAAATAAGATAGGTCTGTCCAGTGTATGTCCTCAACGCCGGTCTTTGAGAACACCGGCTGAAACACCAGCACTAAGAGCATGACAGTTACAGGATCGAGTTTCAGAAAAAAGCAACGTGGCCATCCTTGTCTAGAGAGCGGAGGAGAAAAACAAAGTAAAACTTGTATCAACATCAGCTCACTTCCACAAAAGCGGTACTGAACTTCCTATGAAAAATGAAAGACGAAGCCCAGCTTGTTAAATCAGATTGGGAGTAGCAAAGTTGCTGTGTGCGACAAAAAGAAATAATAATAATAATAATAATAATATGTACCTTGCTGTATGTGGAGTTTTGAAATGTTTCCAACTCCCTGTCTAATACATAATCGGCCCATCTCACCACCCACCCCCACCCCGCCTCTCTCTCTCTCTCTCTCTCTCTCGGAGTGGCTTCCCTTGACTAGCATCCAGCAAGACGTTGTTTT
>JADBJO010027271.1:0-21519 GCA_016801955.1 Conus betulinus
TTTTTTCAAAATATGACACGACATGGACCAAGAGAATTTTTGACGAGTGTGTCATGTTCAGACGTTACAGACAACAGCATAAGAATGCAGAAAGCAGTATTCCTTATACGCCCTCGGGTGAAGAATAACCTATAGCGATGGTAAGGTTGTCAATGATTTCTGTCCAGTGTTCAGAGGCAGAACAAGAGTGCAGAACGCGCGCGCGCGCGCGCGCGCGCACACACACACACACACACACACACACACCCACACACACACACACACACACACTTTATTGCATCCTGTTGTCGAGCAGAGAGAGAGAGAGAGAGAGAGAGAGAGAGAGAGAGAGACGCTGCCAATGCTTCGAAAAATGAAGAAAAAAAAAAAAGTTCACAAGTTTTATAGACACATCCCTGAATTTCAACTCCCATCTTGCGCTGAAGTGAATGAAGATAAGTGATTGCTCATTCATTTTCGTTGTCCTGAGTGTTTTGTATCTTGCCTGAAGAAGATGTAAGAGATCGAAACGCGTCGTGTTTTGTCTCGTGATTGGTTTGTCTTCGTTTTCTTGGCGGTTCGCTATTAATTACATTCCAAATTTGTTTAGATTTCAGCCTGCAGTCGCCTCACTTTGCAACAAGATACAAATACACATCTTCAATTTCGACAATGGCCCAAATAACATTGAGAACATTGAAAATGCGTGACTATTTAGTGTAAGCTTGTATAAAATGTGAAGTATAACAATGACCGCTGTCTTTGCTCTACTGGCAATATCTTGGCATTCAAAATCAACTCCAAGATACTTATATGCATTGTCTACCACAGTATACTGACCGCCATAGAAAGAGAGACATGGAGACTTCGTGTCAAATACCCACCTGTACGAAACGCGGTCTTGTTCTTATTTACTTTTCATTCTTATCGGGTTCCTGTAGAAGAGGAGGTATTCAGTTGGCTTTGACCATCAACAACAGACAGACGGGAGGAAAGTGACCAGGAGGAAACTCAAGGTCATCAAGGTCAACACGATACCCAGCAGCCAGCCCAGCAAGGGTCCCCTGCACGTTCAGTGCCGTAGCAACAGCATCAACAGCATGGGACTCAACAACGGCCACGAACCACGCCATCAGAAGGCATCATGAAGGTACTTAGATTGACAGGCAGTGAACAGCCTGTATTAGTGATTACCTGTCTTTACTGACATTTTTTTTTTTTTTTAATCAATGTTCGCGTACGATTCAATACATCTTGTTGATATGGGAGATGTCGTGATTTACCTCCCTTGTACCGGATGGATGCTGCCTTGACTCTGGTAACCTAGCAACCTGTAAGATGGCTTAACAACAATAACGCCAGTGTATGTGCTTGAGCAATCTACGCTGATTCGCACTCAACACAGCTGGCACCTCAGTTTGACGTCAAACCTGACACACATCTTTTTTCGTTTTGACACCGCCATTTGTGATTTCCATTTTTTTTTTTTAATCTCCGCTGTCTAGTTTTTGTGTTTTCCTGTCACGGACGCAGCGGTAGGTTGCTGTGGAAGAAGCACAGTGATGGTGTTTTACTCCGCAGCTTTCATGTTTGCCTGATTCCTCACAAACAATACACTCTTACTTTCCTATGTTTGCCGAGATAAGTTTATAAATTATGCGGTCAATTTGAACTCCACCCTTAGTAAGGTCATCAGCTATACTATGCTCTTCTCTTTGTCTGTCGAAAAATTACATTACATTGTGTGATCGAATGAAAATGCAAGGTTTATATTTGTTGCAGAGTTCGCATCATATGTAATTTAGGTGTTTGTTTTTTTTTATTGTGCATAAAAATGCTTTTGAAGAAAATATCCAAAGTATTACTGTAAGGGTCGATAACAGATGGTTGATCATGTTGCCGAGTGTGTGTGTGTGTGTGTGTGTGTGTGTGTGTGTGTGTGTGTGTGTGTGCGCGCGCGCGCGCGCGCGCGCGTGTGCGTTTAGAATATCAGAAGCGTATTACAGTCTACGATGCAGGAGATTTCGGGGGTTGGGGGGGGGGGGGGGGGGGGGGGGAGGGGCCTTTGAGGAGGATGGCAGACTGGGGAAGAAGGAGACGGGGGATGGGGGGGTGTAGAGAGGACTGGGGCGGAGGAAGGGGGATAGAGGGTGAGGGGAGAGGGAAGAGACTGGGGGAAGGGAGGATGGAGAGGGGGGAGTCGGGGAGGGGGAGGAGAGGGACGAGCGGACAGGGGGAAGTGGGGACGGTTGATGAGAGATAAGATAAGCTAATGTTGCTTACAGCCCGGCCGACCGCAAAGGGCCATATCAGGGCTGCCACCACATTAAAATCAACTCACACGTCATTTCATTCACAGGAAGGAGGATGGGGAAAAGGGGGCGGTGGGGAAGGGGGGGGGGGGGGGGGGAAGGTGACTTGTCAATAATCATCGCAAGAGAAAAAGACGGCAGACATGTGGTGGGGAGACATGAAGTGGGGGTGGGGGTAGACCACAGACTTCTTATCTCTAGACGCCGCGTGCCGACTCCGGTTTGACCCCAGCGAGCCGCCATATTGCCAGGACCTTCACTTGGCTGGTTTCGGTTTGCTTGTCTAGCGATCGCGCTCTGCTGATCCACGTTTTTCCAGTCTTTGGTAAGTTAATTAAAGTATAGCATACTTTTCTTTCGCTGGTCAGCAGCCAGAATGACTAATTTAATCTCTCTCTCTCTCTCTCTCTCTCTCTCTCTCTCTCTCTCTCTCTAGCTGCATGCTGCATGTGCTAGCTGGTTACTGTGTGTACGGTGGCACGTAGCCCTATTTTTCACTGCAAGTGGCTGTGAATGTGAGTAGGGGCGGGGGGGAGGGGGGGGGGGGGGGGGGGGGGGGGGGGGGGGGCAGATAAAAGACTAGACAATAGGAGAGGCAAAAATGTGCGAGTGGGTGCGTTTGTGTGTGTGTGGGGGAGGGGGGGGGGATGAATGAATAACAGAGAGAGAGAGAGAGAGAGAGAGAGAGAGAGAGAGAATCTAAAATTGATTTTTTTTTTTTTTTTTTCAGAAAGCCGATTTAGCTGCTTCAAAGATGTCTGGAACGTATTGTGTGGCTTGGGGCTGCTCAAATAGGAAAACAAAAGGAAAATCATTCCACCTGTAAGTATCAACAATGAGAATGTAAAACTCCGTTGTTTCTCTTTAGAGTGTTAACTTGAGAAATATGTTAGTCAATATCATTCTTTGCCTCTTATTGTAGAGCTCAGTGGAACATCAAACATATTACTGATCACTAAGATTAAGGCCTACCAGTAAACTAAAGTTGACAGTTATAATGTTTATATTTTTAAGGATGGCTGATACAAAGTAGGCTAACCTTGCCGCTCAGTTACAGCAGCAGACACATTTCAGGAAAAAAGTGAATTATAAACTGTATGTCTTAGATCTGAACTGACTATGCCGGCCTTTGTTGTATAGATAAGCGGCAATGATAATAATATAAGTGAAAACTTTTTTTCTTTGATATAACTATTACTTGAAACTGAATCAGATATATACATGTAAAAAGAAAACGATAAGATGTTAATTTCTTAAGTTAAAAGGATTGATTGAATGTGTAGAATTGAGGGATGTTGCTGTTGTGTTTTCAGGTTTCCAAAGGATGCACAGAGGCGAAAGGAATGGATTACAGCCATCCGAAGAGATAATTTTCACGTGACAGATCACTCCAAGATATGTGCAGATCACTTTGAGGAGTCCTGTTTTGATCGGACTGGTCAGACCATCAGGCTCAAAAGCACTGCCATACCCACAATCTTCAATTTTCCGACGCATCTGCAAAAGGTAATATTGAACGCAGGAATATAATATTGTTTTATGGGCACACAGTTTGTATACATTCAAAGCACCCCCACGTACAGTCACATGCTGCTGCTTATACTCAGTAATTATTATCATCATCATCATCATCACCGTGACTGTGCAGGTATTATTCTATGTATCTCTCTCTCTCTCTCTCTCTCTCTCTCTCTCTCTCTCTCTCTCTCTCTCTCTCTCTCTCTCTCTCTCTCTCTCTGTTCTTTCCTGTTCATTCTTTGCCTTAATAAAGAAAATGCTGATTTCAGGTACCAAAGCAACGGAAGCCCCCAGCAGTCAGGAACCAGATGCCAGACACTTTGACTTCTGACGATTCCTCTGCACAACTGCCATCAACAAGCCAGGAGCCAGATCACAACAGCGCTTCCGCCGCAAAAACACGTTTCTGACCATTCATATTGTATAACAGGCAGTCCCCGTAAATTAAAGAGACAACTTGAACATGCAGAAGAAACCGTAGAAAGCTGTAGGAAAAAAATCAAAGTCTTGCAAAGGAAAAGTCACCGTCTTCGTTGCAAAGTCACCTCTCTAAATGAAGTCGTACAGAGCTTGAAAAACAAACACTTAGTGTCTGAATCGTGCGCTGAAATGTTAGAAGCGACAGTTTCTGGTGTACCACTTCAAGTGATGAAACGGCTGATGAAAAACACGTCTCCAAAAGATAAAAGCTATCACCCTGCCCTAAAAGCGTTTGCCCTTACTTTGCAGTTTTACTCCACTAAAGCATACAATTACGTCAGGGAAACGTTTGACTTTTGTCTCCCACACGTAGAAACGATCAGGCGTTGGCTTCAAACAGTGGACGGCAGGGCAGGATTCAGCAAAGAAGTTATGCAGTCCTTGAAAGGGAAGGTGGAGGAAGCAAAGAAAGGTGGAAAGGAAGTGCTTTGCTCGCTCATGATTGATGAAATGTCAATCAAAAAGCACATTGAATGGGATGGGAAGGCAGTCGTCGGATTTGTGGACATAGGCAACGAGATGACCGATGACAGTGCTCCACCTGCAACCGAAGCCTTAGTTTTTCATGGTTGTCTGCGTAAATGGATCATGGAAAGTCCCTGTGGGATATTTTCTCCTGCATGGCTTATCAGGTACAGAAAGAGCAAACTTAATTCGCCAGTGCCTTCACCAACTTGCAGATGTAGGGGTCAAAGTCATTGCCCTAACCTGTGACGGTCCATCATGTCATATGTCCATGCTGAAAGAACTTGGCGCTTCTATGGATCCCAACCACCTTGACCCAAGCTTCAAAACATCCATCAACTGGAGACAAAATATACATCATGCTGGACGTTTGTCACATGTTGAAGCTACTGAGAAACGCGCTGGCAAGTTGTGGTCTGCTCAAAGACGGGCAAGGCAAAATTATAAAGATGGCTGTATTTGCAGGAACTGCATGAAATACAGGAGCACGAGGGTCTTCATCTTGCCAACAAGCTGAAAGAAGCCCACTTGTGTTGGCAAGCTCAGAAGATGAAAGTGAAGTTGGCCGCTCAAACGCTGAGTCGAAGTGTGGCAGATGCACTCGAATTCTGTCGAGATGGCCTCCAACTGGATGCATTTGAGAATGTCGAGGGCACCGTCACTTTCATCCGCATGGTAGACCAGCTGTTTGATGTTCTCAATTCCAGGAACTTGTTTGCCAAAGGCATGAAAGGTGCCTTAAAACCTGATCTGCCAAACGGGGACTGCTCTACAATGGAGTTTCTGGATACTGCCTTCCACTACATGAAATCGTTGAGTAATATTGCTGGGCAACTTGATGTATACCACGCCCAAGAAAACAGCCTTCATTGGTTTCCTGGCAGCCATCAAAAGTACTCAGGCCATGTACAAACTGTATGTTGGCGTAGACAAACCTTTGGATTACTTGTTGACCTACAAGTTCTCCCAGGATCACCTGGAGCTCTTTTTTGGTGCTGTCCGGGCACACGGAGGATGCAACAACAATCCCACTGTCCGACAATTCGTTGCCGCCTACAAGAGATTGATGCTAAGACATGATGTCAGGATTCTGACAGGAAACGTGACACCACAAGATGCCACAACAGTGTTGGAAACGGCAGCATCTGTCAACACTATTAGGACGGCAGTAGATGACGAGAGTCAGGACATTTTGGTAGCTCGTCGTTACCATCTTGTTGAGTCCAGTGACGCCAGTGATGATCTGGAGGACATTCCTGACTTGCCTGATTTGTCCATATACAGGGAGTCTGCCGTTGGTTACATTGCTGGTTTCGTAACCAAAATGGTGGAAAAAAACAACATGGGATGTCCTGATGCCCGAGCAGCTCTTTCCGTGAAGGCAGTTGATGGTAGTCAGCCAAGCCATGGTCTGATCTTGCAAAAAGACAAAGGGGGCTTGATCAAGCCATCTCAAAGCGTGGTGGATGTGTGCCTGAAACTGAAAAGCTTTTTCAGAAAATGTTGTATATAAACAAAGACAACCTTCCACAGACACCAAATATGTCTGGCGCATTTGCCCATGCCGTCCTTGAGCGTACGGAGGTCGGGTGTTTCAGACACTTGACAGCCACATGTTCGAGTCTGAACCAGACAATATCATGTTTATTCACTGATCAAATCCATTGCCAAGGCTTACTTCAAAGTGCGCATTCATCACCAGGTGAAGCGCTACAACACTCAGGTGACAGGCAAATTTGTCCGAAAAAACCATGTCCAAACTGATCTTGTTTAAAAACCAGTAGAGAGAGAGAGAGAGAGAGTTCTTTGTGGTTTTCTGTGTTTTTAAACATGATTTTCGATGTTTATGGCATGGTGTTTCTTTTTTTGGAGGAGGATTTGATGCACCCACCCCCCCCCCCCCCCCCCCCCCCCCCCCCCCCCCCCCCCCCCTTTGTTCTGTTTTGTTTTTGGAAATGGGTTTGAGTATAGACATTTTTCTTTCTCATATTCAAGTTGAACAAACAAGTGTCTTGGTCTAATTTGTTGTTGGGGATTGGATAAAGCGTTGTTGCAGCAATTAATAATTTTATATTAATGTTTGATTGCCATGTGTTATGAGAGGCAAATTTATTTGGGGAAAGATCGAAATATTGTTTAAAATCCAGTAGGGTCTGAACATATTTGACACAGAGAGAGAGAGAGAGAGAGAGAGAGAGAGAGAGAGAGAGAGAGAGAGAGAGAGAGAGAGATATCGGCAACACTTGAGAGAAGATCATTAGAAATAAAATAATTATTAGAAATAAAAGACATTACAAACTGTCTAAACTGTCTATTGTTTCTCTTTCTCACCGTGTGTGTGTGTGTGTGTGTGTGAGAGAGAGAGAGAGAGAGAGAGAGAGAGAGAGAGAGAGAGAGAGAATATTTTAATAGCTGTTACAAGCTAAATCATCACATCGACGACCCATGCCTGAAACACAAGCTGCGCGTTGAGTCTAGTGAGACCGCAGGGAAGTAGGTCCTGGCAACATGGCGGATCCGAGCTCGCGCTGGCGTCACTCGCTGCGATGGCTCGCAGAGCGGCGCGCGGCGTCTAGAATTAAGAAGTCTGTGGGGTAGACGCTGGGATTGGGGAGAACAGCGGCTGGGGCTGAACCGGCTCCGATTTCCTTTCATGTTCACATCCACGCAGAACTACGTTTTTTGTGCAAGTGTTCAGTGTCGTCACGCTTACAGGGAATGTTGATGGGGGGGAGGGAGGAGGCGGCGGGGAGATGGAGGGGGAGTAGTGGCGATTTGCGCTCCAGAGGGGGCATTGTTTCGGTCTGGTTCAGCGGTCAAACAATTACTGTCGCCAGTGGTATCGTCCTGACTGCGCTCGTTGCATGAGAACAACACTGAACACCACTAAAAAAAAAAAAATAGCATGAGAACTACACTGAACACCACTAAAACTAGCATGAGAACTACACTGAACACCACTAAAAATAGCATGAGAAACTACACTGAACACCACTAAAACACACACACACACACACACACACACACACACACACACACACACACACATGAGAACTACACTGAACACCACTAAAAAATAGCATGAGAACTACACTGAACACCACTAAAAATAGCATGAGAACTACACTGAACACCACTAAAAATAGCATGAGAACTACACTGAACACCACTAAAAATAGCATGAGAACTACACTGAACACCACTAAAAATAGCAGAACTACGCTGAACATCACTAAAAATAGCAGCAGGAGAACTACACTGAACACCACTAAAATAGCAGCAGGAGAACTACACTGAACACCACTAAATAAAAATAGCAGCAGGAGAACTACACTGAACACCACTAAAATAGCAGCAGGAGAATTACACTGAACACCACTAAAATAGCAGCTGGAGAACTACACTGAACACCACTAAAATAGCAGCAGGAGAACTACACTGAACACCACTAAAAATAACATGAGAACTACACCGAACACCACTAAAACATCGTGAGAACTACATTTAAAACCACTAGAATAGTAGCAGGAGAACTACACTGAACACACTAAAATAGCAGCATGAGAACTACACTGAACACTACTAAATTGCATGAGAACCACAATGAATACCACTTAAACATCGTGAGTACTACATCGAACACCACTAAAATAGCACGAGAACTGCACTGAACACCACTAAAAATAGCACGAGAAGTAAACTGAACACCACTAAAATAGCACGAGAACTACACTGAACACCACTAAAATAGCACGAGAAACTGCACTGAACACCACTAAAATAGCACGAGAACTGCACTGAACACCACTAAAATAGCATGCGAACTGCACTGAACACCACTAAAATAACAGCATGAGAACTACATTAAACACCACTAAAAAAAATATCAGCATGAGAACTACTGAACACCACTATAATTGCATGTGAATTACACTCAACACCACTAAATTACCATGAGAACTACACTGAACATCACTAAAACATCGTGAGAACTCCACTGAATACCACTATCATAGCAGCATGAAAACAGCATGATAACTACACTAAACACCACTAAATAAACATGAGAACTACACTGAACACCACTAAAATAGCATGAGAACTACACTGAACACCACTAAAATAGCAGCATGAGAACTACACTGAACACCACTAAAATAGCATGAGAACTACACTGAACACCACTAAAATAGCATGAGAACTACACTGAACACCACTAAAATAGCATGAGAACTACACCGAACGCCAATAAACAGCAGCATGAGCATTACACTAAAACACCACTAAAATAGCATGAGAACTACACTGAACACCACTACACTAGTAGCAGCGCAGGGTCAGCTTTGGTAGCTGACCTCATGGTGACGTCACATTAATAGCTTCGAATGGACTCCTAGCGCTGGGACAGTGTGTGAACGAACCTGAATGTGGTTGTGTGTGGGAAGAACCGGGGATGAGCAGATTAGGAGGAATGTCACTGAGAGGGGGCAGTAGATTAGGCAGTGGACTCTCTCTCTCTCTCTCTCTCTCTCTCTCTCTCTCTCTCTCTCTCTCTCTCTCTCTCTCTCTCTCTCTCTCTCCTCTCTGCTTCCCCAGGAAATTGGCGTGGCATTTTGCAGAGCATGGGGAGGTTGGGACTGACAGCTCTACGACATTCACGATGATAGAGGGGAAGAGAAAAGGGGAGAGGCATGGGTATGTGTCTCTGGGCCCTTCGTCTGTGTCTGTGTGCGCGTTGCGATGTGTCCCTGCGTCTTTGTGTTCGTGAGTGAGTGTGTTTGAATGTGTGTGTGTGTGTGTGTGTGTGTGTGTGTGTGTGTGTGTGTGTGTGTGTGTGTGTGTGTATGTGTGTGTGTGTGTGTGTGTGTGTGTGTGGTGTGTGTGTGTGTGTGTGTGTGTGTGTGCATGAGTTCAACCCGCTTTCTTTAATAAAATATTAGTGAGCATACTTATTGTCAGTGTCCTCATTTACATACGTCATGTAAAATTCAAGGGAAAAACAAAAGACTCATCATGCTTCAGAAAGAATGGTCCTGTGGCCATGTTTTCTTTCCTCACTTTTTTCAGGCACAAAATTGAAACAGAGCAGATGGTATGTCTTCATCTAGCATGTTTTCTCTGTGCTGTTTTGTATTGTTGTTGTGTTTTGGTTTTCTTGTTCGTTCTACTACATTTTATGCTATATGGGCATTTACATTACCTTTTTTTTTTCTTTTCGAATCAAGCATCACCTAGAGGACGAAAGCAGTGCAGTGTCTCCACTCGTGGGGGGCATGACAACGACCTGACAATGATTGCTTCATATGGACTGCAGATACTGAGGCGCTGACGGGACAAACTTCTTATAGCTGTGTATGGAGAAATGACAGTGAGCTGTGCGGGAGTGTTGCCACCGAGATGGAACACAAATTAAGACAAGATGCAAAGCATGTAAACGTACTCCCAGTTTATCTTGAACACGCGTGAGACATTCCTCAAAGAGGAAAACCTGTTTGGGCCGTTATAGCCGTTAGTAATGGCTATTCTGGTAAACATCCGCCATCATCTGTGGCCCATGATGAACATACCTACAAATTTTCAGAAAGATCGGCCAAGTACTTTCTGAGATATTCCACAAAGGAAAAAACCGTTATCGGCCGTTTATAGCCGTTAGTAATGGATATAACGGTAAATAAAACATTGGGCATCATCCGTGACCCATACTAAACATACCTACAAATTTTCAGAAAGATCGGCCGAGTAGTTTTGTCTGGAGCAAGTGGAACACATTTTGACCACGGACGGACAGACAGACACACAGACAGACACACAGACAGACACGCAGACAGATACACAGACAGCATTTCGTCGTTCCCATTCTAAAGTACTCCCTGTTCTAAAAGAACTGGGAGTTCCAAAAACAACAAGGCAGCAGCAGCAGTAACAATAACATTAAAACACTATATCATCTTTGTTCAGCTCAGCTATGGCAAGGAGTTTTCTTCCAATCATGGACAATCAAACCTGGGACATTCGATACGGCGGATTACCTCCACATTGTACAAAAATGGCTTTGTGTTCACCGCCAGATGGACAGTCAGATGATCGAATCTGACATTGTCTTTGCGGTAGCGGATGGAAGAAGGTGAATGGCCGATGATAGCTTGACAGAACAGGTTGTTTGGATTCTGTATACTAAGGGAAAGAATGTGTTTAAACGTCATGTGGAGTTGGTCTACAATCGGGAAAAATGTGTCAAAAACGTCATGTGGAATTTGTCTACAAATGGGAAAGATTGTGTTCAATTTTATCTACAAACGAAAAAAATGTGTCAAAAATGTCATGCGGAGTTGGTCTACAAACAGAAGGATTGTACTAAAAGCGTGATGGTGGAATTTGCCAATAAACGGAAAGAATGTATTAAAATGTCATGAGGAATTTGTCTGCAAACGGAACGAACGTGTTAAAAGTTTCATTCGGAGTTTATCTGTTTTTGAAATGAACGCGTTCAGTGAAAGGTAAAATAAACTTTTTCTGTTGACAGAATGGATGGTCAACACATTTTTACAGTGGACTTTGTCCACTATCGGAATAACTGCGTTCAGAAAATGTCATATGTATGAACTGACTGAAAGAAATTGATTAACAAAATGCTTTGTAGACGGTCTACAAATGGAACGAAGGAACAAAGAAAAAAGGTTATGTACTCTGTGTCTGTCAGAGGCAAGAACAGGTTTACAAAAAATGTTGTGACAGATATGTCCACTAACGGAAAAAAAAGTTTAAAATGTCATGTGTCTGCTGTCGAAAAACATGGGTTAACAGAAAATACAACAGGATCGGTATCCACCAACAGAAAGAACGGGTTAATATAAACGTCATGTGGATTGTGTCTACTGACGGAAAGAACGAGTTAACAAACACGTCATGTGCATTGTGTCTACTGTCGGAAAGAACGGATTCACAAAAATGACATGTGCATTGTGTCTACTGTTGAAAAACTTTTGCTTTTCAAAGATGCACAAAAATGTCATGTGCATTGTCTCTACTGTTGGAAAGAATGCATTTAAAAATGTCGTGAGAACTTTGTTTACTAAGGGGAAGAAGAACGGGTCGACGAAAATGTCATATATAAACTGTACTTATAAACAAGGAAGAATGGTTTGAGAAACTGTCATCTGAACTTGTTCCTGAGGCAAAGAATGGGTATTGTGTGTGGAAAATGTCATGTGCATTGTGTCTACAAAGAGAAAGAATACGTTTACGAAAAGTAAATGTCACGTGAACATTGTCATAAACGGAACGAATGCGTTAACGAAAATGCGATGTGAATTGTGTCTATAAACAGAAAGAATCGGTAAGAAAAATGCGATGTGAATTGTGTCTATAAACAGAAAGAATCGGTTAAGAAAAATGCCATGAGAATTGTGTCTATAAGCAGAAAGAATCGGTTCAGGAAAATGCTATGTGAATTGTGTCTATAAACAGAAAGAATCGGTTAAGAAAAATGCCATGTGAATTATGTCTACAGACGGAAAGAATGGGTTTTAAAAAATGTAATGTGCAGTGTGTCTATCTACAGGGGTAAAAAAAATGGTTCACCAAATATGTCATGCAAACTAGGCCTACCTACGGAAAAGACGGGTTAACAAAAGCATCATGTGAACTATGTTTACAGAATGGTCTAGCAAAAATTCCATGTAAAATCTCATCTAAAGGGAAGAATACATCCAAAAACGTCATCAAACTGTGTCCACTAGGAGCAAGAATGGGTTAACAAAAACTCATGTGCGCTGTGTTTACTAAGGGAAAGAACCGATCAACAAAAAAGTCATGGGAACTGTTTCTATTTCCAAAAAGAACGGGATGGCAAAATATCATGTCCGCTGTGTGTATACTAGCGGAAAGAATAGGACAAGTGAACTGTGACTTCTTAAGAAATATTTAATGTGCACTGTGTCGACGTAAGGAAAGAATGGGTTAACAGAAATGTCACTTTCCCTGTGTCTTTTAGCGTAAAGAATGGAAATAGAAATATCATGTGAACTGTGTCTACTGAAGGAAAGAATGGCTTGACACAGTTCCACATGAACTTTGCCACTGAAGGAAAGAATGGTTAACAACGATGTCATGTTCACTTTGTCTACTTATGGACAGAATGCATTGTCAGAAATGTCACGTGAAGTGTGTTACTAATGGAAAGACTAGCGTTCCAAAAATGACGTGTGTGGCCAACAAAAATGTCTCGTGTACCGTGTCTGCTAGTAGATAGCATGGATTATTTTTTTAAATGTCATGTGCGCTGTGTCTCCTAAAAGAAAAAATGGGTGAAGAAAAATGTCGTGTGAATGGTATGATGCTACAAAACAGGAAAACATGAATCAACAAAAAGGCTGTGTAAACAGTGTCTACGAACAGAAAAAATCAGTCAACAAACATGGCACTTGTATTATGGCAAAAAGTCATGCGCTGTTCGCACCAAAAGAACTAATGGATCGATAAAAAAAAAATCATGTGAACTGGGTTTACGAATGGGAAGAATGGTTAATAAAAATGTCATGTGATCTGAGTAAGCTAATGGAAAACATCGGCTATCAAAAATGTCATGTGGACTATCTATTAGCAAAAGGAACGGGTGATGGAAATGTCAAGTGAACTATGACAGAAGAACGGGTATCAAAATGTCCTAAGAAATGTCTCAACTGACGGCAAGAAAGTAATACAAAGATGTCATATGGTCTGTCGTAACTAGCGGAAAAGAAGGGATATCAACTGTCCTGTGGACTGTATGAACTAACGGAAAGAAAGAGAGAATACAATGTCACGTGGACTGTGCAAACCAACGGAAAGAGTGGGAGACAAAAATGATACGTGGAGTGTGTTAACTAACGGAACCAACAGGATAGCAAGAATGGCGTGTGCTTACAACAGACACAATACTTTCACAAAGGTGTCTGTCCTGAGCCCTGGGAAGAAAAAAAAGGAAAATAAAATGTGTGCACCTTGAACTCGCATTAAAAACTTACCTTTACAGGATGCTTGCTCCTCTTGGTCGGAATTCTTTTTTAATACTGATTTGTGCTCTTGAAAAAAATTTTTGAAAAAGAGAGATTGCGTGGCACTTTGGCGGAGGCATTGAGAGAGAGAGTGAGAGAGAGAGAGAGAGAGAGAGAGAGAGAGAGAGAGAGAGAGAGAGAGAGAGAGAGAGTAGTAGTAGTAGTAGGAACGGGTGAAGTAGTAGTAAGGGAAAAAAAAAGAAGAGAAAGATGTTTTGTTTTGTTTTGTTTTTTAAGAAGAGCTTATTGTTTATTCTAGGGGCAAGCACCCCTGTATTTGGAACCCTGACGTCCCGTTGGTATGACGTCCTCTGCCAGGAAGATTTTGATTTTCTTAAAAAAAAATTGATGGGAAGTGAATGGGAGTTTAGGTCTGTGAACCCAGACTGATTTGTTTGTGTGGGGCAGGTTCAGCATCTGTGTGACCCAAAAGAAAAATAAAGTGAAATGTGTATCATGAATGTATGTACTGAAAATAGTGTTTGATGTAATTCTTTTCGCGGAATATTGTTGAATGAATTATATAGTGGCCAAGAAAAAAAAAAAGAAATTAAAATCCCCGTTCGCCAAAAGAAGTGAGGCAAAGAGATAGAAAGAAAGAAAGATTTTTTTTTTATATCCAGGGGAAGCTTTGAAATGGTATTCTAGTCTGTTCTATTGAAAGAAAGGAGTCAGATGGGGGTTGCGTGCGGGGAGCATGATTGTCTTTGCATGTGAGTGTGTATACATGTAGAGAGCGTCGTGTGACAGTGACCTAGGACTGTATCTTCTCAAGGTAAGAATGGATTAACTAAATTGTCATATGGACGATTTGGACTGTCTTTGCTGTTGGAAAGAATCGGGTTCACACACACACACACACACACACACACACACACACACACACACACACGAAGCATAACAGCAGCACACTTTGGCTCTCTCAATAGGCAAGTCGGCCATCAGTGAGCAGTCTCCCTCAGACAGCCCATGAGAGGAGACCTTGCCTAAACGTCACATCACCATGACGACGGTTAATGACGTCGGTACTGAGCCAGAAATCACTGACTATCCGTCCCTGACCGTCCCATTCCCCCTTCCCCACACCTCCACCACCTCCCTTCCTCACACCCTCACCCCTCCCCACTCTCTCTCCCTCGTGGGAAGAACAGTCGCTCAGTCAAAAAACCAGACGGAGGGAACACCCCCAGAACCTTCAACCCCCCCCCCCCCCCCCCCCCTCCCAGCCCCCTCCCCACTCAGAAGCGGCACGAAGTGTGGAATGCTGTGACTACCTCTAAAGGCCCCCAGCATCCGCCAAAGGAAAACATTTCCAGAACTGGCGAACAATTACGGGTCGTAAACCGCATCTCTTGAGGATGTGAGAGCGTGGGCTGTGTGTGTGTGTGTGTGTGTGTGTGTGGGGGGGGGGGGGGGAGGGGGGGGGCTGGCAATAATGTCGTCAGCAGGGCGACAAGTGAAGTGTGGAGTCACAGGGGGGAGTCGCCAAGGTTTCATGATGAATCAGCGTACAGCATAGTTTGTGTTTTTTTTTTTCCTATGTGCCATGCTTGTATTCAAAATTGTTATGAAACCATTAGCAACTTGTACTGCTGGCGGATACAGATGATTTTGCCTCGTTTGAACTTTAGATTGCGGGATTTTTTTAGATAAATCAGCTCGACATTTTGATAGAAACATACCTAAGTTTCAAAACGGAGTGACTGAGGGCGGAAAAGGAAGTAAAATTTAGAAAGAGAGGGGGTCAGTTACCGCCAAGGACATAGGCAAACAAAGCACAGGACAAGACACAATGCACTTCGACCTCTTGGGTCTTCTTTTTAGGTCTTTTTTATTGTTTATTTCCCCTTATTATTGTTTCCTTTCATGTTTTCTTTCTTTTTCTTCATTTTTTAAACTTTAATTTTATTTTTTATTTTCATCCCTTTTTTTGTCGCACTAAGGTACTATTATCAATCCACCATAATTACTACCGTCACTAATATCACACTATTCTACAAAACAAGCTACAAACCCCATTGTTTTCATACCACCTGCCTCCCCCCCCCTTCCCCTCCCCCCTCACTATTTCCTCTCCCATGATCCCCTCTTCGGTGGCCTCGTTTCCGTCCGGCGGCCATTTTGGTCGTGTGCCGAATATGAGAAGATAAGTGGTTTCTCGTTCTTCGTTTTCACTGTCCTAAATGTTATTTGTCTTTGCCTGAAGAAGACCCAAGGGTTCGAAATGCATTGTGTCTTGTCCTGTACTTTGTCTGTGTCCTTGGCGGTAACTAACCCCCTCTCTTTCTATTTTTCTTTTTTTTTCAGAAACATACCAGAAATAAATCAGCTTATCATTTGTATGGGAAACATTCCATTCATAATCGACCTGCATATTTCAAGAAAACATATCTCTGATAAACAGGCTAGGCATTTTTTCATTGTAATATACCTTTCATAAATCAGCTTGAATCTTATTTGAAACACGCCTTCGATAAATCGGCTTGGCATTTTCGTAGAGACATACTCTCGATAAACTGGTTTGTATTTCCTATTGAAATACATCTTTGATAAATCGGCTTTGCATTTTTAGGGAAACGCATTTGTGCTATATTGGCTTGGGATTTTTATTGAAACGTACCTTGGACAAATCAGCCTGACATGTTTAAGGAATCACACCTTTAAAGCATTGCCTTGACATTTCATTGACACGTATCTGTAATGAATTGGCTCGGCATTTTTTATTGAAACATGTTTTTGATTAATCGGTTTAGAATTTTCATTAAAACATTCCTTTTATAAATCGGCTTGGCATTTTATTCAAACAATCCTTTGATGAATCAGTTTGACATTTTTTACTGAAACATACCTGTTGTAAATTGAATTTCATTTTATTGAAACATAGTGTTCATAACTTGGCTGCAATTTTAATCGAAACATCTGTTTTGTAAATCTGTTTAGCGTTATTACTGAAGCATACCTTTGATAAATCGACTTGGCATTTTCATTGAAAAATACATGTCGTAAATCGGTTTGCATTTTTATCGAAACAGACCTATGATAAATCGGTCTGGCTTTTCTATTGAAACACAGATTTGATAGATTAGCTTGGCTTTCTTTACAGACAAATATCTTTCAAGAATCGATTGAAAAATACCTGTCGTAAATCGGTTTTCATTTTATCGAAACAGTCCTATGATGAATCGGTCTGGCTTTTCTATTGAAACACAGATTTGATAGATTGGCTTGGCTTTCTTTACAGACAATTATCTTTCAAGAATCGTTTCATATTTTCCATTGAAATATGTTGTTATATCAGCTTCCATTTCTGTTGACACCTATCTTTGATAGATAGGCTTTGCGTCGTTATTGCTACGTCCCCTTCATAAACTGACTCGTATTTTCATGGGGACATATCTTTCACAAATGCCTTGCATGTTTATAGATGCATATCTTTCATCATAAATCGATTTGCATTTTCATTGGAACATAACTTTGGTGCGTTTCTTTTCGCATGCCCAGAACTTAATCATTTCAAGAAAAAAATATTTCCCGCTACACACTCTAGGTATCCCTCATTGTCCTGACATTCTTTGATCCCAGTCAATGGAAAGCCAAATATCATTACCAAAAAAAGTTATCATCAAACATTTACAAATCGTTTGCCTTGCGAAAAGAGTGTGTTAGTGATATTTCTCTCAGAGTATATCGTGTGTTGTCAATTACTTCAATCATTCTGATCGTTATGAGCCGTAGGCCAGCATGCCAAGGAAATAATCTTACCTTTACTCTCTCTCTCTCTGTGTGTGTGTGTGTGTGTGTGTGTGTGTGTGTGTGTGTGTGTGTGTGTAAGGGGGGGGGGGGGGGGGCGCTTACATGTGCTTGATTGGCGGGATTATCAAATTATAATTGATCTCAGTAAGTGAAGTTTCTCAACTGATGATAAAAAGCGTCAGTCAAACGGTGTTGGTTAACAGTCATATCATTTGGTTCAAAGTAGAATCTTTTAAATAGGGCGCTTACAGGGCTGCAATCAACGCAACTGACACTGTCTCTGGCACCGCGTGGAAGTCTGTGAAGCAGACTCACAATGAACAAACAAACAAAAAAGTGTTCCATCAAACTAAAGCAACAGTGGAGCAATGGGTCACAGGCTCCACATCAACATCGACAACGAAGTGGAACGAGAACGACAAACTAGGCTGGTCTGCCTATCTGACCTCTTTTGTGAGGGAGGCGCGCGTGGGCTGATGACAACATAGAATAAAGATTGAAAGACTGAAAGGAGGACAGTGACGAACGGAGAGAAGCGCAATGGAAGGAGGCGACGGGGTTCCAGGAGATGGGGCAGGGGGTGGGGGAGGGGGGGGGGGTGGAGGAGTAACAAGTATCGCGTGCGTGCCGGGCAGCTGCTTGGCAGGAAAGCCACGGTAGATGTCCCTACCTTTACGATGCCAGGGAAACTAGAGGAACGGAGAACTGATTGTGTATATCCACGGGTACGCTTGCATCTGTGTGCCAGCGGGCGAAGACGGACATCTCTCTCTCTTTCTCTCTCTCTCTCTCTCTCTCTCTCTCTCTCTCTCGCGCGCGCGCGCGCTCATTTCACACATACAGAGAGAAAGAGAGAGAGAGAGAGAGAGAGAGAGAGAACATGGAAAGCAGACCAAGAGTTCCAAACATAGGCCTGCAATGAACACACCAAGTTTAGCTCCGCTTCTAGATCGTCAACGCTGTCGCTCCTTGCATTGCACGCCGAGTGAGTGCAATTCGCTTCTGCCTTTAGCTGTTTCCTTGGGTGGAGGCCTACGTATGAGATGAAAGAAGCTTCTTTCTGTGGGAAGTTCGCTGGTTTGTTCGGTGTCCTGCCATTTCTCGGTGTGCGAACTGTCGCAGACGCGGGCAGCAGGAAGCTGATTCTCTGGGAGAGAAGGAGCACTTACTTCGTTGACCTAACAAGCCACAGTCACCAACACGTTGTCGAGTGCAAATGGGAGACAGGGGCGTAGCGACAACGTCTGCAATATTTGCCAGTCATTTGTTACGACGATTTTTTTCCTGTCCCAACCTCTGCGCCACCTCAGAGGCAGTGCACCCACGCCGCTCATTCCGACACCCCGTCCACAAACACAGCCCGGTCGGCTCCGCCGCAGCCCCGGCACCGGCAATCCACAGGGAGCAGTCAGTGTCAAGTCGTCAAGAGTCAACCTACCGGAGAGACATTGCACTGCTGCCGAGTCACTTTGGTGGTCTTCAGTGGCGCCTGTTCTGTTCTAACATACGCAGGACACCACACCTCTTAAGCCCCCTACTGACGACAATAATTGCTTAGTTGCGGAGCCGGCGTGAGTGAGCTCTCCCCCCCGGAGGGCGCCACCACATCCGTCCAACGACAGCCCCCATAGACTCGCCGATACCGGTGACCCCGACGGAACCAAACCAAGGCCACAGACGCGGAGGGGACATCGAATTGAGGTCACCATGAGAGCAGAGCATGAAGGGCCACAGAACTTGAGACTTTTTTTTTATGCTGATCGATGAAAATGAGGATGATTAAGATGATGCTACGGATTTCCATTTCGGTCTGAGACTACATGACAGGGCTGTACTCTATGCTTCCGTTCATATATATCCCGGCGTCAACCAGGCCCGAGAGATACAGGCACCTGCAGTACTGGTCAGGAAATTTGAGCAACACTCTCAGAAACGCATCCATTAAGTGATGAAACTTGACTGTGTGGTCCCAGTCTTCCCCAAACTGAATCCGCAGCAAACTCAACTCTGGGTAGGAGCCGGTCGGGGCAGAAAACCTACATGACTCTGATAGGATTCGAACCCACAACCTCCCAGCCGGTAGTCCCCGACGCTAATCACTTCGCCACGGCGGCTGGTACGACGAACTTTTCTTTGCGTGTCTTTTCCCGGACTGCAAACGCTCAGGTGTTTTCTGATTTTTTTTTTTAATTAGGCGTGGATAGGGAGTGCTGGTGAACTTTAAGGATGAGAGAGGGGAGGGGGTCTAGAATCCAATCCACCTCACGTTGCCTCCCCGATAGGCACCTAAAGACACCACTGAACATCACCAAAAGGAGGCAGGGCCTCTTGTGGTAAGTTGCCCAGTGACGATCTGATACTGATAGTTCTGTATAAACCACTGCTGCCGGAAAGAGTTTTCGTGTGTGTTGTGGGGGAGGGAGGATTGGAATGATCGGGGTCGGACTAAGTCCACTCAAAGGGCAGGAAAGGTGAAATGAAAGCAAAAAGTGTACTTTTGTCTCATGTATTGTCCAAGTTAGAACATATCACAGTTCCCATCGATTCTTGATCAGTCCGTATGTGTTTAATATTATTCACAGTGTTTGTGCCGCACATCAGCCGACTGAAAAAGGCATTCTTTCCAACCCTCAGTCCACCCAAATGACAGCTTCTGCCCGTCAGATGTTAAGGTCGTGCATTAGGGAAAACCACCAGTCTGTAGTCTGCCATGGCACTTTCGGGGCGTTTCAACAGCGACCATCGCTCCCTACATGGACCTTTAATGGGAAGATTTCCCGACGCCAGCGTGGGAGTGCGAAAGTGTCCATGTCGCGAAGGAATCGTCACTGCGCGCGGAATGGTGGTTTGTACACACCCCATCACATAGGGACCACAGTGCTTGGGACTCCGAGCTGCATGAAGAGATAAGTAAACACCGGTGAGATTTGGGAAGACAGGCTTGTGGACAAGACCCAGCCGCCAAGAGGAAAGCCCACGAAAACTAATGTAAGAAACCTGAACTGCCGTCAATGATAACGGCGCGGCCTTTGCGTGACACAACATCTGTGTCAGTTCACCTCCAGCGCCAGTGACTCACGATGATAAAGGAGCCCAGTGCCACTGCGCAGTATACTGTCTGGCCTGTCGTGTGGCCCCTGATAGCCATCCGTGACGGCAATGAGCTCTAATGACGATTAAGTGAGGGGTAACAGCTGTTCCCGTGCCACGCCATGTGGAGACAGCGGCAACGTGAGACACGCTGTTGCGCGTGCACACGTATGTAAGTCTACAGGCCGGATGGAGTGTGCTTACATCAAAGCTGAACAGGTTGCCACGGAGTATTTTGCTATTACAAATACAGCGCAAGCTTTGAAATGTCCCAGTGAATACAGGCATGGAATCAATTTGTATTCCGTTCTTTTCGCAGACTCGGGTTGTTGTATATAAAACCAGAAGAAAGAAAAAAAACAAAAAAACAATGAAACGCCGAAATTGTTTTTCCAAAGTATTTGCTTAGCATATGTTTACCCTTACCCGTCTTTATTCTAACTTGTGTAATAAATTAAGGAAAGTTATTCTATTTACACATCTATGTATTACATGAATGTAAATTAAAAAATCAATATTCATCACCAAGGAAAATCTTACCATGATCACTGGAAAAACCGCGAGAAAAAATGTGCCAGAAAACAACCTACAGACGTCTAGGGAAAGGAACAAACGTAAGAGCCGTGAGAGAAAGAGGCTAGGGGAGGGTTAAGCATGGAAGAGGGTGTTTGGGGGGTGGTGTGGGATAGAGAAGAGACAAAAAAGGCAACAGAGAAAGAACTGATCAAACACAGAGAGACATCAACAGTGAGTAGTGAGCGCAAGACCTGACAGGCAGAGAAAACACCACAGATTCATCATTCAGGTACAGATGCCTTTCCCCACCCCTGTAGCCCCAGGATATTGTCAGAATCCTCATTGCGAGGACTCGGGTGACGTGATAATAC
>JADBJO010027272.1:0-21518 GCA_016801955.1 Conus betulinus
GTGTGTGAATATCTCGGGGATCGCTAGGCGGAAACATGTACTCGGTATGTTTGTTGATTATATATTCTGGTGATACAGCATCTGGGTTTGGGGATTTTGTTATTATGACATATAGTCGCAAAGAGTACCCCAGTCACATTCAATATTTGTGTAAGAGTTTTTTTTGTTTGTTTGTTTTAGTTAGTATTTAAAGGAAAGCGAGACAGGGGAAAGGGGAGGACAAATGAAGAATAGCTAGTAAACTTGGTATTCAGTGCACATGCTTAACCTTCTTATCATGACAATTATTCATTAAAATTGCTTATATTAAGATGCTTAGGAGAATATCATAGATAACAAAGGGATTAATGTAAGTCTGGGATTGGGCTTTCCTGTCAGCTTTTATACGGCGCTCACAGAGTCTCCCCTTGATTTGCTGGAGAAACTAACCTCGATTCCGAGTCTTGTTTTTCGCATTGCTTCTGTGTCGTAGCACTGAAGGAAAGGAAAAACTGAGTTATCTTCTTGTGCTCAACTGGTCACATTTGTTGAGCCCTGCAGAATTTATTTTCCTGCTATTTTTAACCTTTACAATGCCATGGGGCGTATGGAGGGTATCTCGTTTTTGCCAATAACAAATAAATATGCAGATGAATAGCAGATACATAATAAATAATGATAAATCAAAATGATTCATTTTGAAATCAAGAAGAAAGCAGCCATTTTTTTTTCTCTTTGCTTAGCGTTGTTGTCTTATGGATGATATCTATATATATAGATTTGTTATAATATATTTGTTAACATATTATTTGTTGTTATGGTAAAAAGTTTTTATTATTTGTTACAATTAGGTTGTCCCCAAGGGAGGAGGTTTTTAAAACTTTATAGGCGTTTAACCATACGATTCTTTGATATATATAACGTAAGGGATAGGGAGTACAGGGCGTAATAGATGTTGCAGCCCCCAAGGGTTTTTTTTCTTGAGCACGTTTGGAAAAATTTTGGGTTGCAGGGGCCATTTTTTGTTAGTAATAGGCGCTTGTATAGTATATAATATAGCTTAATATATAATGTTATATATAGTTAGTGTATCTAGGAGAATAGCTATATATATATTGTTTTTTTCTTTTTCCCATGTGTGATTTGGAATAAACATCCTTTACTAAACTGCATTTGCAAGTGTGGGATGGTCATTGTCAGCTGCGTTGTATGTGCGCTGCCCGCGCGCCAGCGCTCGTCTGTTGTTTGTGTTGTGTGTGGGTGTGTTGTTTGTGTGAGAAGAGAGAGAGAGAGAGAGAGAGCCGAGAGAGGTTCAGATGTTTATTCTTACAGGCCTTGGCCCCTCAGAAGGGGAATGTACATGGAACGCAACAAAGTCGCATTGTGACACTGACAATAACGATCACACACAAATGCTTCTCTTTCTCCGTTTGAAAGCTTTTGAATAAAAATACTGCGAACTGTTTTTACAGTGTTTTCATTTGCAGATGACATTAACAATAAGCTTGAATAAACAAGGTCTTGGACAAAATCTTGGGGAAACAACTTTTCTCTTATATCTTGTAACTCTGGACAAGTTTAATGCAAAATGCACTTCATCTTCTTTTGACTGTCGACATAATGGACACAACAAATTAGAGGCATTTACTTGTCTATAACGGAAATGATGAACAAGAATATCAGAAGCACCCACTCTGAATTTTGTCATCACAAACTCCAAGTGCCTGTCCATATTCATGACATATACGTTGGGAGAGAATGGCATGATACTGAATGCTCTATAAAAACTAAACCTGTCACTGTTTTGAACATGAAAATTCCAGTCTTGCCAACTACAGTCAGTTAGTCTTCCTTTGAAGGTACGAACGAAACTGTTCATATCTCCGACACCCTTGGTTAAGCCATACATGCCCGAAACCATATTCATATAATTTCGCTTTAAACACGAGACACCCAGTTAAAATCTTGCTTTTGTTACCTAGTTCTACTAGCATTTTATAAGCTTTATGGGGTAATCTATGTTCAGCGATCTGAGTTAATTTGAGCCAGTACTTGATACATTTAACAGTAAAGGAGAGAGAGAGAGAGAGAGAGAGAGAGAGAGAGAGAGAGAGAGAGAGAGAGAGAGAGAGAGACCCTTGTACATGTGTGGTGGGTTTTTGCATGGCAAATATGTATGCATATGTGTGACACCAAATATAACGACATTAGAACTCAGTTTATACCAAGAAAATTTACATGTATAAAGTCCTATTGTTGTTTGCTCTTTGGTGGTGAAAAAAGTGTTGCTAAACCTTAGTAAAGTTGTGTAACATTACATTCAGGGTGTTAATTACAGGAAACTTTTCTGGATGTTTGATTTGTTTCATTTACATTTGTTTTAATTTGTTTTCAAGTCCTCCATGCCCAGAAAGGGGTCACAGGATTAAAATTTTGAATCAACACATATATGTATGCATGTATAGATATGTGTAGGCATGTGTATGTATGTATGTAGTATGTATGTATGTATGTATGTATGTATGTATGTATGTATGTATGTATGTACGTATGTATGTATGTATGTGATTATGTATACGAGTAAGTATATGCCTGTCTGTCTGTTGTGTCTGTGTCTGTCTGTATGTATTTATGCACGCATTATATATGTATGTATATATGTACGTATCTTTGCATGTACGCACGTACATACTGAGAATGCAAGCAAGTGATGTGTGTTAGGGCATGCATTTATGCGTGTATGTGTAGTATGTATGTATGTGTAGTATGTATGTATGTATGTATGTATGTATGTATGTTGTACATAAGTGTGTAGGTATGCATGGATGCATGATTTCTGAGCATTCATACGTATGTATGTATGCTTTTATCTTATATACATGAATACACATCTGTCTGTCTGTCCTCTCTCCCTCTGCCCTGTCTGTCTGTCTGTCCGTTCCTCTCTCTTGCTCTCTCCTCTCTCTCTCTCTCTCCTCTCTCTCTCGCCATGTGTGTGTGTGTGTGTGTGTGTGTGTGTGTGTGTGTGTGTGTGTGTGTGTGTGTGTGTGTGTGTGTTTGTTTGAGAGAAGGTGTGCGGGGGCGCGCACGTGTGTATGTGTGCGTGTGTGTGTTCCCTCTCTCTCTCTCTCTCTCTCCTCTCTCTGTGTGTGTGTGTGTGTGTGTGTGTGGTGGTGTGTGTGTGTGTGTGTGTGTGTTGTGTGTGTGTGTGTGGTGTGAGTGCGTACGTGCGTGCGTGTGTGTGTATGTGTGTGCGTGGCTTGCGGTGCGATAGGACAGATACACAGTGTGACATGAAAGGAAGAAAAAAAAAAGCCCACGATTCAATGATTTTTTTCCTATCGGTGTATCAAACGAATGGCGAGCTTTATTTCACATTAACATGAAATGGATGTTTAAATAAAAAAAAACACACACACACACACACACACAAAGAAGTAAATAAACAACTTAAAAAATCAACATGATGACTAAAAGGAATAAATGAAAAATGCAACAACATTCAATGCTCAACACATAAACCGGACATCATTTCCTTTCACAGTCAATCTTTTCTTTTTCTTCGAAAATGGCGGTACATAGAAGCTGAGATGAAGTACATAACAAGCGAATGAACGATAAATGACAAGTAACAAATAAATAAACATAAGTTAAATAAACTAGCTAGATAATTCAACAAACAAATAAATAACAAAATACAAAGATTATCCACATACTCTGCACAAAAAAAAAGGCATAAATGAAACAATATCACGTGTACGGATTCATCGTCACTTCTCGGGCGAAAGGGTAAGAAGAGATATGCCGAAACCTAACTCCTTGTTAGATCTTCCCACGCGGACACTTATCAAACTGCAAGCCAAACTCAGCATCTGATCCCAACCCTACAACCCCAGCCCCCTCCCACAAATGCTTTCTCCGCCTTTCCCCTACTCCCACTCGATTCACCACCACACAATTTCCCATCCCCCAACCTACTCTTCCCCCATCTCAGTATTCCTACCTCCGAACACAAAGTTTGTGCTGGATACACGGTTTTACAGATTTTTGCACATATTCCCAAATCCATGCTTCCTAAATTTGAAAAAATGATTGATAAAGCTCCGCCACTCCCAGAAAAAAAACACACGTTGACAAACGAATTCCAAGACAAAACACGACACGCGTTTCGACCTCTTAGGTCTTCTTCAGGCAAGATACACAACACTCAGACAACGAAAATGAACAAAGCTATCACTTGTCTTCATCCAATTCGGCGCAAGACAGGCGCTGAATGAAAACGAGGCTGTCAGGAAGGAGACAACGTGAGAGTCGAGGTAGTAATGATGATAGTTATATTACTGATAGGAATGATAATAGTGGTAATGATGATGATCAAAATATTGAAAAAAAAAAAAAAAAAAACAGTATTGTTATTATTATCATCAATACTCTCTCGACTCACACATTGTCTCCTTCCTGTCTGCCTCGTTTTCATTCAATGCCAATCTTGCGCCAAGGGTGGACGAAGATAAGTGATTGGTCGTTCATTTTCGTTGGTCCTGAGTGTTATGTATCTTGCCTGAAGAAGATCTAAGAGGTCAAAACGTGTCGTGTTTTGTCTTGTGAATCGTTTGTAAACTTTTTTGGGGGGGGCGGAGGTTTATCAATAATTTTTCAATTTGTTTAGATTTCCGCCTGCTGCAGTCGCCTCACTTTGCAACCAGACCATTCTTCCCAGTTGAGTGGTTAAAAAAAGCAAACAAAAAGCTTCAACACACACACACACACACACACACACACACACAAGAAACGAACGACAACCGTGAGTTGGTAGAGGGTGGTGTGTGGGTGGAAATGATAAGGGCAGTTTGCTCCGTGTTCAGACTCGTTCGTTTGTATTTTCGTTGTCCCCCCCCCCCCCCCCCCCCCCCCCCTCCACCCCCACCCCCCTTCTTCTTCTTTTATCATCTCGTCGTTTTTTAAGGATTTCCGACATTAAAGGCTCTTTTCCTTCGAACTTCTGGAGCAGTCAAGATCATGTTCTGGGGGACCGACCGCATGTTTTTCGGAAACAAACACACAAAACAACAAAAACATCACGTAGCCATGTTTTGCTAGCGCTCAAGAGGTCTGTCGAAAGCCATAGTTCCAATAATCAAAAAACGACCATGACAGTTTTTTTTTTTTTTTTTCATCTGTTCACCCTGCTGTTTGAAAGAGTAGGGGGAAAAGATGGGAGAGAGAGAGAGAGAGAGAGAGAGAGAGAGAGAGGGGGGGGGAGGGAAGTGTGGTATTGGAGGAGTAGGTGAATAAGGTGACAACATCTTGTAACATGAACAAAACTAAGGTTCTTGCACTTTTCCAAAGAACTATTCGCCACATTCTGCGGATGAACAAACTGAACGGGGTTGACGAGTTGACAGAGAGTTAAGGTACGACGAGGGGGATGGTTGGCGGAGGGGAGGAGTATTGGATGGGGAGGAGTAAAACGCAGGTGTGGATGATCCCCCCCCCCCCCCCCCCCACTCTCCTTCCCTTCCTTCTCTTCCATGCTTTTCTTCTTTAGTTTATTCATTTCTTATATTAAAAAAAAAAACAAACTTTGTTACTTTCTTTTCATTTCCTTCATATGAATTTTTTTTATAAGTCTGTCATTCCTTTTAGTTTCTTTTTTTTTTTCTGCCGTCTCTTTCCCCTTTCTTCTGTTCTTCCTTTATTTTCCCTGTTTCTTCTATCTTCCTTTCTTTCCCCTTTCTTCTATCTTCCTTTCTTTCCCCTTTCTTCTATCTTTCTTTATTTTCCCCCCTTTCTTTTATTTTTTAAAAAAAAAAGACCTTCTCTTCTATCTTCCTCTCTCTGTCCCCCTTTCTTCTAACTTCCTTTCTTTCCCTTTTCTTCTATCTTCCTTTATTTCCAATTTCTTCTATCTTCCTTTTCTTTCCCCTTTTCTTCTATATTCCTTTATTTTTCCCTTTCGTTTTCTTTTACTTTTCTTTCTCTCTCTCTCTTTCTTCTTTCATTCGTTCATTTTTCCAGATCACATTTTCATCCCAGAACGTGAGTGATTAGCACTCGAACCGGACATTGTAATGCTTAAGTGCGCGAAGAAGTGGGTGGAGAGAGAGAGGATGGGAGGGGGGAGGGGGGGTGAGATAAAATAGACGTGTGGGGAGGAAGAGGAGAGCAGTGCGGTTAGGGGGTGGGAATGGGGATGGGAGTAGGGAGACGACGGTTGAGGGTTGGAGGAATCGTCATCTGCATCGTAGTGTGCAAAGAGAGAGAGAGAGAGAGAGAGAGAGAGAGAGAGAGAGAGAGAGAGAGAGAGAGGAAAAAAAGAAAAGAAATGAAAAAACAAAAAAAAAAAGTGCGAAAAAAAAAAAAAAACAGAATAGCAGACGCGCGTTATTCTCTCAATATTTATCCTGGCAGACGCGTTATTCTCTCAATATTCATCCTGGCAGACGCGTTATTCTCTCAATATTCATCCTGGCAGACGCGTTATTCTCTCAATATTCATCCTGGCAGACGCGTTATTCTCTCAACATTTATCCTGGCAGACGCGTTATTCTCTCAATATTCATCGTGGCAGACGCGTTATTCTCTCAATATTTATCCTGGCAGACGCGTTATTCTCTCAATATTTATCGTGGCAGACGCGTTATTCTCTCAATATTTTTATCCTGGCAGACGCGTTATTCTCTCTCAACTATTATCGTGGCAGACACGTTATTCTCCTTTCTCAATATTTATCGTGGCAGACGCGTCATTCTCTCAATATATATCCTGGCAGACATGTTATCATCATTCAATATCTACAATATCTATCCTGGCAGACATGTTATTCATTCAATATCTACAATATCTATCCTAGCAGACGCACTATTTCCTCAATATTTATCCTGGCAGACGCGTTATTCTCTCAATATTTATCCTGGCAGACGCGTTATTCTCTCATTATGTATCCTGACAGACGCATTTATTCTCTCAATATCTATCCTGGCAGACACGTTTTTCTCTCAATATTCATCCTGGCAGACGCATTATTCTCTCAATATCCATCCTGGCAGACACGCTGTTCTCTCAATATTCATCCTGGGTAAACGCGTTATTCTCTCAATATCTATCCTGGCAGACGCGTTATTCTCTCAATACCTATCCTGGCAGACGCATTATTCTCTCAATATCTATCCTCAAAGACGCGTTATTCTCTCAATATCTATCCTCGCAGACGCAGTATTTAATTTTGAATTCACAGTTGTCATCGACGCCGTCACGATGTCATGTCACGCTGTCTGAATCTTTTACTCTCTGTACCCACACCTTTTCTTCCTCTTCCTTCCTTTCTTTCTTTCTTCCTTCCTTCTTTTCTTTCTTTCTTTCTTTCTTTCTTTCTTTCTTTCTTTCTTTCTTCTTTTCCTGCAATATGAACTGTTGACACAATCTCCAGTGTTCCTTACTGTCCATTCTCCGTCATCAGCCACGCACACTACTGAGGGCCAGCTACAAACCCAAAAGCTTTAGTGTTCAGCTTCTTTCTGCGCGATGAAGAACGAGGAAGAGTTACCAATGGAAAGGTTTCTCGTTCCACCTATCCTAAAGGCCCTGGTCACACTGAGGGAGAAGAGCTGCACTCATAATGTACATCGTTCTTATCGCAGCATACAAGAAGGGCTACGCTGGAAACGTTCGTTATTTCATCTCTCCTGAAGAATCTGCTCACAGTAACGAAGAAGAGCGACACTCCCAACTATGTATTGTTCTAATGGCTAGCTTGCAGGAACAGCTATGCTGGAAACGTCTGTTTTTCTACCTTTTCACAAAAGGACCCTACCCGTCCCTCCTTCTCCTCCCTCCTTTCCACCCCCCCAACCCCTTCACCAAATCAACTTTCCAAGTATCTTCATTCTTTAATCTAAACTGCTTTCATTCGTTGCCCGTATTTCAGTCAACCCCCCCCCCCCCCCCCCCCCCCCCTTTTTTTTTTTCCATTTGTTCAAAACAGTCATCCTCCTCTTCAATTATCTGTAACTCCGGCATTCTTTGTAAAAGTCAACCTCTTCAAAGGCCCGTAACTCCAGCATTCTTTTTAAAGGGCATCCTCTTCAAGGGCTGTAACTCCAGCATTCTTTTTCAAAGTCAGCCTCTTCAAAGGTCTGCCACTGCATCGTTGCATAACCCCGCCCCTCTCTCGCTACTTTGGGTAATGATACGGAAGAAAATGGCTTTATCTTTTTTTTTCTGAGAGAGGTTATTCTTACAGCAGTATCGATTGAATTTGTGCATAAATCGACCATCGACTCTGATCTGAAACCTGCTTTAATTGTGTGTGGTGTGTGTGTGGTGTGTGTTGTGTGTGGTGTGGGTGTGGTGTGTGTGTGTGTGTGTGGTGGTACGCGCACGTACCGGTGTGTGTATGAATGTGTGTGTTGTGGTGTGTGGTTGGTTGTGTGTGTATGTGTGTGTGTGTGGTGTGTGCGTGCTTCTGTGTGGGCGTGAGTGTGTGCTCATCATGTGTGTGTGTGTGGTGTGTGTGTGTGTGTGTGTGTGTTTGTGTGTGTGTGTGTGTGTGTGTGTTGTGTGTTGTGTGTGTGGTGCGCGCACATGTGTGTGTGTGTGTGTGTGTGTGTGTGTGTGTGTGGTTGCGTGCTTGTGTGGCGTGTAAGTGTGTGTGTGTGTGTGTGTGTGTGTGTGTGTGTGTTGTGTGTGTGTGTGTGTGTGTGTGTGTGTGTGTGTGTTGGTGGTGTGTGTGTGTGTTTGTGTTGTGTGTGTCTGTGTGCTGTGTGAGTGTTCTGTTCCTGTGTGTGTCCTGTGTGTCTGGGTGTGTGTCTGTGCTGTAATGTGGCTGTGTAAAAAAAAAAACTGTGGCTGAGTCTGTGCGTACATGGCGAAAGGAATGGGGCGAAAAATGGCAAAAAAAAAAAAAAAAAAAAAACAAAAAAAAAATTAACCCACAAAACAAGACGCAGAGTAATAATGAATGCTAACTGAACGCACAATACTGAAACAGGTATCAACTGGGTTTGAAAATTCAAAAGGGGTCATTTATTATGCATGACCCCCTCCCTCCCTCCCCCCCCCTCCTTTCCTTGACTGATATCCATAGTACGAGGTGGGTGTCACATAGGGTTGTCGTATGCTCCTTTCACCAAATATTAACCGTACAAAAACCCAGTCACCCAACGACGGGACGGAAAACGAGTATGTACAACCTGTCTAACAAAAATACAGTGTACACCTTCATACAAGCATAAGATCGTACCTGAGGGAGGTGGAGGGGAGGGAGGGGTGGTGAGGGGTGGGGGGGAGCGAGGGAGAAAAGAGGCGGAGGGTGAAGAGGGGAAAAGGGGGAGCGGGAAAGTGGGTGCGGGCAGGTTAGTCTTAAAAAAAAAAAAAAAAAAAAGTCACCAGAATGTCTACAACTGTTCTGTTACACCGTGATAACATTGTCATGAGGCCGAGGTGAATGCAAAAGAGAACTGGTGATGACCATAATGATGATAAATCATGATAATCGGCAGCACTAAGCAGCTCAAACTCTAGCTATGAAACCCATTGCTTTTCTCAATAATTCATGATTCCCACCGTCTGTCTTGCGTCACCACAGGAGAATTCTCCGTGTTCATGTCAGAATCGCGTGGTTTCATCCATATTCAGGGACCATCACAGCAGAATTTCATTCATGAAAGTTAGGGGCGCTACCCTTATAACAATAAAATTAATTATGATATTTTCAAACCCTCATCACAACCGCAATTCTGTGTGTCAAGAATTTCAGACTGCCTTTTCTCAATTATAAACTATAATAATAGATTATTATATAGTCAAGTATAGAATAGTAGTAGCTAAGAGGCTTTCCTGCTGAAGAAAGAAAAAAAAAAGCCAAGCATTACACAGGTCAAAGGAGCGAAAAGGGACACCGGAGGAATAAACAGGCATTCACGGCTCATTCAAACGAAGACACTCTCGCTCCAATCGTCTCGTCTTGCATCTGCTCGTGTCTCTCGATCCTCCCCGGCAGCGGGGGTGACGATTGTAGTAGGGTGAGGCGACCTTGGTACCGCCATGCTGTTTAGATATTTCCCTTTGAAGTCCCTCGCGCCGCCCTTCGTAGAAGTCGCAGGACCGGATCGGAGCGGCAGTCTGAGTAGGGGTAAGGAGAGGAGGGGGGGGGTGGCCGGGCGTGACGGGGTTTCTGTGCGTGGTGCATGAATACTGGACCCTGTGTGCCGGAGGGGGGGGAGCGATATGGTGAACAAACAAAAAGCGAATGACGAAAGGGGGAGGGGGGGAGTGGAAAGATGCGTCGGAATGGGGAAAGGGCCCCCCTTAAAAAGCCCCCTCCCTCCTCCCCACGAAACACCTCATGGACTGGGAGGGAGGGCGGCGACGTATGTGGTTTGCGGTGGTCGTGGATAAACCAGCGATCATATGATGTGGAGTGGCGCGTGTAGATGCTTTGACGGAGGGACCTTCTGGAGGGTCACGATAAGTCAGGAAGACGGGCATCAACCGGCTTGCGTCACACACGACAATATTATTCATGCTGCAGCGGGGGGTCCGTCAATGTTGGTGTAAAACTAGAACCGACCTGGTATATAGGGAACGGTGATGATGGGTCCTCTCAAAAACCTGTCAAAAGCGGAACAAAAAAAAAAGGGAGGGGGGTGGGGAGGAGGTAGGGGCGAGGAAGGGGTTGGGTCCCTGAATCGGCTGCTTTGAACCTCGAGCGACAAGGTACAAAGGCAGCGGCGCGCAACGCACAAGCACACACACACACACACACACACACACACGACACAAGGCAAAACACGACACGGCTCACAGGTACACACAAAAAGGAGCACAATACACACAAACACACACGCACAGCACCACACTAAAAAAACACACAGCCAAACACATCACAAGCCCACAAACCACACTCTCGCATCGTCTTCTTCTCTCATCCCTCCTTCTATCATCAGTTAGTTCAAGTCGTCCATTTCTCCTCTCTCCTCACACACGACACACACACACACTCACCACCACACAGCACACCCAAAAGAGAGAGGGGAGAGCGAGATTAGTAGAAAGAGGGAGAAGACAGAGATAGAGAGAAAAGGTGTTTTCTATTAAAATAATAAGTTTGGTTTTGTTGTGGTTGTGAGGTGGGTGGTGTGTGTGTTATGTATGTGTGTGGTGTGGGGGTGTGTGGGGGGGTTTTAATATTTATGTGTGTGTGTATGTTTTGGTTGTTTTGTTGTGTGGGGGGGGTTGTGGTGCTTGAGTGTGTGGTTGTGTGTGTGTTGATTGTTTTTGTGTGAAAGAGATAGAGAGAAGAGAAGAAGAGAGAGAGTGAGAGAGAGAGAGAGAGAAGAGGAGAGAGTAGAGAGAGATAAAGAAGAGGAAGGGAGGGGGAGGGGGGAGTGGGGCGGAGAATGAAAGAGGGAGAGGCGAGAGGATCATAGTATTTAGTCAATAAGCACACACAACACCCACGGGGCGGATGGCAACACACACACACAACACTAGGCAACCGCACACACACGCTGAACGCACCACACACACACACACACACCCACGAAGCCCACACCACACACACCCACACCACACACACACCACACACACCCAAATATAGACCATAGAATAGAGAGGAGTATGAGTGAGAGAGGGAGAGAGAGTGTCTGTCCTGAATCCGGTGGTTAGGGGAAGGAGTTAAACGTGGAAGACAGAGCAACACACCCAGCACATCAGACAGGGGAGAACGGCTGCTTTGAATAGAACGCAATAATTCCACATCCGTGAACGTTTTCGCATAAGGGGGTACATTGCGCGTAATCCAAACGCTTAATAGATGGCAAATAAATTTTGTGAAACGAACATGTAAAACAAAAAATAATGAATACGACAAAAAATACAAATCACTGGGAAGGGGCACTAGCAAATTAGTTTTTCGAAACACCCGGGTAGGGAACTACTAGTAAACGACAATATAAATCCTTAAGAGGAATGTAAGTCGAATGGAAGTTGGTTACTTATACGGATATAATAAAAAAGAGAGAGAGAGAGGAGAGGTAGAGTAGAGAGGAGTATAGAGAAATGAGAGAAATAGACAGAAGCGAGAGAACGGAAGACATAACGAGGACAGAGAGACCAAAGAGAAGAGAACAGAGACAGCAGTGAGAGGTGAGTAGAGAGGGGGGGAGGACCACGAGAAGAAAAACAGGACAATGCACAGACAGACAGAGACAGACAGACCAGACCGACAGAGAGGGTAGAAATGGACGCACAGGTGTCAGACAGCAGACAACCAGACAGCCCGACCGATTCAAAGACCTAAGTACGGAGCCAGGCATAACAAAACCGTCTGTGGATTTTCCGGCTCGCACGTGGATCTTTGTGTTGGTGGGGGATGCGTTCCAAAATCCCTCAGGGATTATGCGCGTGCTAATGGTATCAGCAAATCTGGGTGAACAACCCACACACACACACGCGACACCACGACGACAGCAGGCAGTCGAGACAAACCCACCACACACCGACACCCACACAAGATAGACCAGTTGTTAAAAAAAAAAAGAAAACAAAAGAGGTAATGGTTCACAGGGGGTTTGTTGTTATATTACGCACTGTACGTGTTTTCAAAGGACAGAAATCCTTCATGGTGGCCTGGCTCCATGCAGTTCCTTTCCGCCCCCTCTCGGAGAAATCCGCTGAACCGTTTCCGCGTTTGAAAGAGAAAATGCTAACATATATATGGGGGGTGTCAAACAATGCGCCTATCCTGCAAACAACCCAATAATTCTAAAAATCGTTACCTGGGCCATCGCTTCGAATGAAGTATTGGATTATTCTCTAGAGCTTTTTACGTGTGGCCCATAAGGCAACTCTATTTACAAGAGAAAACAACGGGTTATATCCCCCCCAAGCGGTCCCCACCCCCCGCCCCCCCCTTTTTTTTTTCTTACTCGCTATTCCTTTCTTTTTTTTTCTTTACCCTTTTTTGTTTTCTTTCCTAAGGTTCCGTGTTTTAAGGTCAGTGAAAATGGCTTCCTTTTCGTTTCTTTTAATTTTAATTTATTAACAGTTTGTATAGGTACTAGAAACGGACCGAGTGTCGTCGCACTTCTCCTATCTTAGACAACAACAACAGCAGCAGCACAAGCAGCAGCAGCATCAGCAGCAGCATCAGCAGCAGCAGCAAGCAACAACAACACAACACAACAGGCCGACACATACGCGCTGATAGGATTAATTTGCCTATTAGAACTCAACACGTCATGAGGTATCCCACAGAAGATGAAGGGCAGACGATGGGCAGAAAGAATGTGCAGGGCGCAAGACATACATGCAGCTTTTGTTTAGTGATTGATATTGTGTTCAACGCCTACCTTGCGCCGAATTGGAATGTAGCTAAGTGAGTGTCGCTCGTTCATTTTCCGGTGTCCCCGATGTCGTGCGTATCTTGCTTGAAGAAGACCTAAGAGGTCTAAACCGCGTCGTTTTTTTTTTTTTTTTTTTTTTTTTCTGAGTGATCGTTTTGTCTACTTTTTTTTTTTTTTGGGGGGTCGGTGCGTTTATCACTAACTTTTCAATATTTTGTTTAGATCTATTCTCTCCTGCAGGTCTCATGTAGTTCAAATAGCTGCAAAAACGCAGCCTTTGTGAAAGAACCCATGGGCCAGTACACAGTCGTTTGAAGGACCTTCATGGCCTGGGACAGAGCTGGGGTAAATTAAAATATCTGGGATTGAGGAAGACGGTAAGTTAGGGCCTGGGGGTTGGAATGGTGAATGGAGATGGTGGGGTGCATAGAGAGGAGAGAAGAGAAGAGGGGGGGGGGGGGTTCTTGGTTGGAGGTTCTTCTCAGTTAGTGTTCTGGAATGAACAACGGCACCAAGGCGGCTAGACACCTGGTTCTAGCAAGACATTTAAAATTATCACAGTCTCAGCTCGCTTTCCCGTCACTGGACAGGTCGCGTGCGCGACCCAACATTTTCCGAATGTGCTCATCAGCCATATGTTACGTAACGCAATAAGCCGGGTGACGTCTTTTCAAGACCGCGAAACACCACGTGACGTTTTAATGTTAACGGTGCTGTAAATACGTTTTTTTTCGATTTGTCCGGCGCGATTAAAAAGTGGCCTATTAATCTATAGTTGGCAGCAGTGGTCACATATTTGGCAATGGGGCTGTGGTATAGTTTTCCGTGGGTTTAAAATAATCATTGACTATGTTTAGTTTTTCGTTAGTCACGCGGAACTTACTACGAAAGCAGTGTATTGCACAAACAAAGCGAATCGCTCAGAAAAAAAATGGATGCGTCAACTCATCAGCTGTCCTACGTGTCTCAGTGCAATTCGTCTTAATCATGCAGCCAATATGTTTATATGAAACTCTAGAACGGCCTGTGTATTGAAAATTGCTCAGTTGCTATCATTCTGCGGCGTATCCAGGCACTGATACTCCTCTGCGGACACCCCCTGTATAGGGGAGTGGAGTTTTAGGGTGTATGAGACGCGTTTTTTAGTCCTTCCTTAAGGCAAGCCCTACTCGCAACTGATCGGTGAAGATGAAGTGCATGCTATGTGTAGACGTTTGCAGTAGTGCCTACCAACACCCAACTGTGGCGAAATGAAAACTGTGCCGGTTCTTCTTTCGCGAAGGTTAGATGAGGATGAGATTTGAATAACCGAATGGGTGTGGCATGTGCTGTGTAGTGCGTGCGTGTACAAGAACTAGGACGGGGAACCGGAAGGTGCAGGTTTATAGTCGGGGTGCGGCTTCGTGGAGGAGGGCTGGTTGGTAAACAATGGAGTCTCGTAGTTCCCTCGGGCTAAGGCGTAATAAGAAATGCAATTAACGTAGAGAGGGTGATCTGGAATGTTGGAGAAAGAAAGGTAGCAATGTTTTTCGAATAGCAATGTTTGCATGAAAAACAGTTTAACCATTTTGTGTGATGGGCGTAGATAAACAGAAACCTTATGGACCCAAAGAGAAAAAAAAAAAGGTTTTAAAGGGGAATAACGCCCGTCTTGTCCATTCGCACAGAAGTGTACCACTGTTTGTCCCTCAGATGTTCATGGTGATCGAGTATCATTCACGAGCAGTTGTGTGTTGCAGCAATCGTTTGGTAAACGAACGATCCTTAAAACCTATGAAATTCGATAATCTGATTAGCATCAATGATGATAAGAGGTACAAGAAGGGATAAAATCAGAAACTCGAGATAGTCGATGTCAGGGGAGCAAAACAAAGTAGGTCTGAAACGGAATGGAAACCCCTGCTTGTTTTATGATGTTATCACAAAAGCGTCACATTTTGTGGCATGTGCTCTGGGGTCGTGCGGGGTGCGAAAGAATAGCTCTCGTCTCATCTCTCTCTCAACAAGGGTCGAGGGGGGGCGGGTTACGAAGAGAGGAGGGGGTACGGGAGAAGGGGGGAAAAGGGTAAAAGCGCAAAAAAGGTCGATGCGGGAAAAGAATCGCGAAATTCTCGGGAGGTAAAGAATCGCTGCATGCTACAGAAAAATCTTCAAACTCTCAAAAAAAGATCCAATCTCATCAAAGGAAAAAAATATCGATGGTATGACAATGGAATACGACGAAACTAAGAATGTGAAAGTTGGACTAATTTGTATTGGCGTCTGCCCACCAAGCCGGTGTCCTATGAAACAGTGGCAAGTCACTCTCGCGAAATGCAGCCTTACACAAGATTACAGAAAGGGTAACGGCAGAAGGGCGGTGGGGAGAGAGCGGCTATTAGTGCAGAGGTCATCGTGCTGAATAAACTTGTAACGAAAGTAGTGTAACGACGACAATGCTAGAATAGGAAGAAATGGAAATAGAGGGGAACAATAGGGCGTGAATGGAAAAACAAGGAGATGATCCGGGAACAAGTTGGGGGTCAGGAGCCGCAGAGAAATGAATTAGCCGAAAAAGCGGAGGGAACACCGCGCGCGCGCAAAGCGCCCGCGAAGGGGAAGGGAAAAAAATGGGGTGTGAGGAGCTGGATGGGTGGATAGCAAAAAGTTGAGACGAGAGGAAACATATCAGGAAACAATGGACGCGGAACAAATCGGTGAGGTGACCGATGCACATGGTACATAAATGCCACGGGCACTGGTGGTCGGTCAGGTGACCGGGAGGCGGGCTTTAAGAGGGTTGCTGACGTGGCGGGGGGAAACGCCAACACAGCCGACGAGAAAGAGGGGAGAGAGGAAAGGGGGGAACAAACACACAAAAACAAGCACCCACTACAAACACCACACAAACAAAAACACACACACACACAGCGTACATCAAAACGGCAGGGGACAAACAAAGCTCACCGGATAAAAAAAAAAAGGGGAAGCTCACAACGACACCTAGCAGGTGGAGTCTAATATGGGGGGACCATAAACCAATGTACACACACACAACACACAAACAAAAAAAAAAACACACACACACAAATAGAGAGAAAGGCGCAAGAAGGGGGGGGGGGGAGGGAGGAAAAAAGGGAGGGGCGGCCAGGGGGGGAAGGAGAGGGGGAAAAGACGGCCAGGGGGGCGCAGCCAGGGGACACCGACCAACGACACACACGAGGCGCATCTAGGAGGGACGTATGAACGGCCGAGGGGATGTGTGTGGTCGGTGGGCCGATATAAATAAAGAATACGAGACAACAAATAAGTTGGTGCTGAAAGTGGTAAGTGGGGGACAAGGGGGGGGTGAGGGGCGAAGAGGGGGGGGGAACGGAGGAAGTAGGAAACGAATACAAGCAGGGCGGAGAGAGGTAAACAAAACAGAAAAACAAAAAAAAAAACACAAAGACTACATCCCACACTCGCCGCGCAATAGACTGGAAAAACCAACACAGCACACATAAACATCTTCAGACTACAGAACAGAAAGAGTGAACAAGAGAAACAGTCTCATGGAATGGTCCCCCAGAAGGGCGGGGGCATCTATATAGTATATTATGTGAGAAGGAAAGAATAAAGGTAAGCTATTGTGTGTGATGTGTAAAATTTTGTGTTGGTGAGGGGGCGGAATAAGTGCGAAGAGAGTGTGGTGTGACTACCCCAGAAAAATCATCTAAACTTGGCCGGCATAGGGGGGTGTTTGGGGGGGGGGGGAAAATGAATACAAAAAAAAAAAAACAAGATGGAAACATAGCATAAATACGATACCATTGTGATACTGGATCTGTCACTGTCTATCATACTAAAACGAAAATTGGTGTGTTGTGATGATGTATTGTTGTGGTCGCGAACGCAGGAAGGAGCGAAAAAAAACTGCTAAACTGCAGACAAAAAAAAAACGGCGGTGATGTTGGGAAAAAGGGTGGGTGGTGGGGTGAAAGGTATATGTGATGGTGGTGTAAGTGAAAATGATGTGAAATAGTTAGTGGGGTAGTAATGTATATCAATAAAACCAGTGAGCTGCGCTGCACGGGGTGCTTTGTATGGGACGGGGTTCTGTATAGTCTGTGTTTGGTGGTCGTGTCGGTTATTGTCTGGGTATGGTTGTGTGTGGTGTAATGTATTCTATGTTGTGTTGGGAGATCGGTTCGTGTATATGTGTGCTGGTGCACGGGAATAAGCAGCGACTGTGCGAATGCGTCTCTCTCGGGCTGTCCCTCTGCGGCTGCGGGTCGTCCTTCGCGCGAAAGGATCGTCTCTGGCTCGGGACTCTCCTACAACGGTGGCGTACATCAAGCAACTCGCTAAGTTTGCAAATCTGGAAATGGAGAAAAAGGGGGGGGAAAAGGGGGAAATACGCGAATAAAGAAAGGGAAAAGGGGGGGGGGGGGGTCGGCTGGGTGCGCGGGGGGGTCGTGGGCGGGAAAAAAAAAAAATCTACGATCTGGTTCATACGATACACACACACACACGCCAACAACACACACTAACAAGCACACACGCTCGCGCGAGAATCGCGCGCGCCACCACACACAAACACCACACCACACACACAATAACCACACACCCAAAATAAAGGAAGAAAGCCACACACACACAGATTTTGTACACGTACTTCCATCAAATCACAGGCACATGCTCATCAGCATACTTTTACCTCTTTACCTCACTCCTCCTTTTTACACTCAGTAAAATCAATCTCTAATCCATCCATCCAGCCCCCTTTTTCCCCCCCTCCCCTCTGTCCTTAACAAGCCTTACCCGCTCTCCCCATCCTAGCACTTTGTCCTACGTCCCCGCGTCCTCATCTCCTCCCCGCCCCCCCCCCCAAAACCCCATTTTACCCCGCGAGGGTAAACGCTTGGAGGACAGGACGTTATCAATGCATTAATCACTTACGATGAGGGTCAAATGGCCAGCTGCTCTCTGCCTTTGACGGGGATGTAACTGACCTTTGAACGCAAAGCCGAACGACAAAAACAAAACACAACAACCAACCCTAGCCGCCGTGACGAAGTGTATTTCACGTCAAGCGGGACTCCCGGCTGGGGACGGGTCGCTGGGTTCGAATTCCCAGGCAGAAGTCCATGTGAGATTTTTTTTTCTGGCCCCTACCGGCTCCTCACCCCGAGTTTTACTTATTGATACAAGGCTCAGTTGAATGGAAAGAAAGAGTCGAGGAAGAGGTATACCGAAGAAAAAGGAGAGACACGGGTCGATGATGTCCTCCCAAAATGGATGCATGCCCGTTTGACAGGAAGATGTATAAAAGAAATGGGCATACCAAGAATTTCCAATTGCCCACCCCCGCATGGTTGCTGTATCTCTCGGGCCTGGTTTATGACCGTGATATATCATGAAATGACGCGTAGAGAACAGCCCTTTCATGCCGTTCCCTCAACCGTGAATGGAAATCCCTCATCGCATCGATCGCAGAACGAGCATCACTTCTTTTCTCCAGTCTTAAATGCAAAAAGGAGGGGGGCGTTGTGGGAAGATACGTAATTTTCGTGTTCGTTCCATGTCTTGTCCTTGATGGTTGTTTTGGGGTCTTGATTGGAAAACGACCTAACGAGCAAACGCATCTTGCTTGTCCAGTAAATTGGTTGAAAAGTGTGGTTGATTCAATTATTGGTGATTTATTTTTGTCTATGTTCAGCCGCAGGATTTATTGTGAAATTCCTCTCTACACATTTGTGTCAGTATTCCGCGGCCTTGGCGGTCAGCTCCCTTAGAAACAAGCTTGCTTTAGGGAGGAAAAGTCTGAGCATTTAGTGAGACACAGGCCCGAGAGATACATCCCTGTTCTGTAATATTATGATTTACTTCTGTTCGTTCACCAGCCCACCAAGTACAGGCCAGGTGGAAGATATGTCCAAGCCCAATCGATTGGAAGATGGAAAATAATGGTGTGAGGACTGGTGTTTGGTTTGGGGTGGAAAGCACGTGTGGCTCAGAAGATTATTGGGTCGCTGGTGTTGTCGAAGTGACGATAAGCGCGCGAAATAGTGAGGGGCGTCGATGTAACGGGGGGAGCGTGCATGTAGTTGGTGGGCGGGGGCGGGTTTGTGGATGGAGCGGTCGATTGGCCTGAAATCCGCAAAGACAAGAAGTGGGAATTAGGTTGTTGGGGGAGTGGAAGGGGGGGTCTCATTATCCGCGTCAATATCATTTTTTGTCGGTGCAGAGTTGTGCTGGGCCACGCCGTCAATCGTGCGGTACAAATTTGTCGTGTGCCGGAGTGTTCAATGTGGAGGGCTGTGTAGGCGCGGGTGTCCTCACGTCTCCTGTCCACGCTGCGGGTGTCCTCGAAAACCAGTGTGCTGGTGGTGTCGCTAGTGCAATGTGTCTGGGGGGGGCAGTCGGTGAACCTGATGGGGATCTGGGTTGTGTTTTTTCACCCTCCCCGCCCCACCCCCACCCGCTGCACCCACTTTCGACCACCATGTTCACCCCTGCTGACACCGCTTAGGTGCCTCATCCTCTCAAGTCATCATCTGTCTGTCTCCGTCTTCTGGAATACTCTCTCCTCGAACCGGGGCGCGCGCGTCGCGTCAGAAGTCTTCTCAAAAATCGTCTAGGGGGGGGTCGGATCTACAAGGTACAATAAAAAAATCGGTCGGCTGGCGTGGCTCTCTCTCGTTAACTCTTCTTGTCTAAACGTAAAAAAATGTTTGGCTGTCTTCTGTCATCCTGTCCGTTTTTGCATGGTTGTCCTGTCCTGGTCTTCTGCACTGACTGTTAGTGGTGGTGTGTTCGTGCTGGATCTGTCTATCTGTTGTCTACTGTCGCCATGTCGTTCTAGCTGCTCTCAACTCCCGCAAGCTCTCCCATCTCTGGAAGTTTGTTATCGCTTCCTTAAAAAGAGAAAGGGGGGAAAAAGCAGGGCCTGTGCCTGGTTTGGTTTGTCATAATGTCTGTTCTGTCGACCTTCTGACTCTCTCCTCTCTCCTTAGGTCGTACCATCTCTAACTCATGGGGGGGGTCTCGGGTACTCTGTGCGGCCCGCTGCTCAAAAAGCAAAACGGCCATCTTTCGTCGTTCCTCTGCTCCGCCCATCGCCACAACCGGCACCGCCCACACACCACTACCACCACTACCACCTCCACCCCACCCCCCCACCCCCCCACCACCCTCACCACCACACTCCCAAGCCTCACCTACGCTTTTCAGCTTGTGTTGCACCTGCATCTCCATGCGAAACTACTTCTGTCGGGCTGTCTCCCCCCCCACCCACACCCTAGACCCCCCCACCACCACCATCTCAACCCCACCACCCAGACCCCCCACAGACCACCATCTCAACCATCACCCAGACCCCCACCACCACATCACCACCATTCGAGACCTCACCACACCCCCACCTCACCCCCCCACCCAAACCCCACCCCACCCCATCCCTACCTCACCACCACCACCCACGAAGCCCCCCAAGCTCACCCACCACCCAGACCCCACCACCACCACCTCACCACCACCCCCCATATCCTCCACACCCAAACCCCCCCCAAACCCCCACTGTCCGTCCACACCTCATCTGATCCTTCATCTTGTCGATCTGCATCTGCATACGGAACTGCGTTTCGATTGTCAGTCTGCTCCCCCACCCCACCCCGGTCCCACCTCACCCACCATCCCACCCACACCACCCACCACCTACACCACCACCACCACCACCCCCTACGCCCCTACTTCCCCCCCCCCCCCCCCCCCCCCCCCCATCCAGCCTCACCTGATCCTTGAGCTTGTCGATCTGCATCTCCATGCGAAACTGCTTCTTGTCGGTCTGCTCCAGCAACGTCGGTGAGGTGCCGGTTGTCGTCCAGGCCTTGTTGCGTGGTCCTCCATCAGTCCAGCTCGTCGTGCAGAGGCGGACGGAGACCTCCTTGGCCGTCCTCAGCTCCTCCTCCAGCGCCTTCGATCTCTGCCCGCGGGCGTCGCTGCTGTCGAACTGGCTCTGCAGCTGCCTGCCATCTTTGTTCTCGTAGGTCTGGCGGTCACTGTCGATCTGTTGGGGTGAGAGTGGGGGGGGGGGGGGGGTGAGGGGAGAGACGGGGGAGGGGGGCAGAGAGAGATAGAAACGGAGGGGGAGGGGGAGAGCGAGGGGGGAGGGGGAGGGCGGAAGAGTAGAGATGGGAGGGACGGAGGAGGGGAGAGAGAGAAGGTGGGAGA
>JADBJO010027273.1:5000-12500 GCA_016801955.1 Conus betulinus
GGAGCGATCATGTCCCTTCACATGTTAATGGGATGCGTGCCTGCACCGTACGTGAACACAATGCAGACTTCCAAGGGTGGTGCAGGATTGCTCCCAGCTGGGTTTGTACAGCAGTTGAGGACGGTACTTCTTTGGGTCCTATCCGCCCCGTCGGCTGTATCTTTTTTTGCTTTTCCTTTTCTTCTCTCTATCTTCTCACGCCGTAACTCCCTCTCTATACCACCCCCCCCCACCCCCCTCCCCCGTGCCCCTCCGACAACCACCAACTCTTGTTGGATCAACAGGTTGTTCACCTCACGGACCAGATAGCGACGGACACTTCGACTCATTGTCTGCATCGGAGCTTGAACACTTTCGTGAGGAGTCTCCCTTGATGTTTTTCTTTGTCCACTTGTCTGTCTGTGCGTCTCTCTCTCTCTCTCTCTCTCTCTCTCTCTCTCTCTCTCTCTCTCTCTCTCTGTGTGTGTGTGGTGTGTGTGTGTGTGTGTGTGTGTGTGGAGGGCTTTTTTCTTTTCCTTATTTCTCTTCTCTTTTTTTTTCTCTCTTTTCTTTACTCTTTTCTTTTTCTTTTTCTTTTTCTTTCCTTCTTTTCTTTTTCTTTTTTTTTTTTTTTTTTTAAAAAGTGTGTCTAACATCATCTAGCGATGAAAGACATGAAATAAACCACTGACCTGAACTCAACTTTCCAATTCAAGCTGAAACCCGACGGAAGGCAAGGTGCGGTAGGGAGGGTGTGGAGGGAGGGAAGGGGCGTGGGGGAGGGGGAGGAGAAGAAGTGGGGAGGGGGGTGGAGGTGGAAGGGGAGGAGGCAAGGTCACGTGGTGTCCGTTTCAACAGCTGGATTGCCGGCCCTTGACGCGCCGAGAGGGTTGCGCAGCGGGAAGTCCTTCGAGTCAGCGGTGGTGGCTGCTATCAGTCGCCTGACATACTCTGTGCCATTTCCCCAATACTGTTTGTGTTGGCAATGGAAGTCATCTTGAGAGCAGCAACAAGCAACGCAAGACAGACCGACCTTGGCTTGGAGAAATCAGAAGATCAGCGGCCAGTGGATGACGGGCAGATGGTGTGTACATCCCCAAAGAGCAAAACTCAAGTGACATCAGCCAGTTCAGGCCAATATCACTACTGAACGTCGAAGGGAAAATCTTCTTCTCTGTCATGGCAGCAAGGCTGACCAAGTACCTGATCTGTACCCCATGAGATGATACAGTTGGCTCTTAAGATGTACCATGTGCCAAGAACATCCGCGACATGCTCAAGAAGTACTTCAGTGGCTTCTCAATGCGGGTTCTCTACCAAGGAGTACACAACAGATTGGATCAACTTGGAAGTGGGCATTGCAATGGGCTGTGCCATTTCCCCAATACTGTTCGTGTTGGCAATGGAAGTCATCTTGAAAGCAGCAACAAGCAACGCAAGACAACCGACCTTGGCGATGGATACAAGATGCCCCCCCTCTCAAGGCCTTCATGGATGACACTACAGTGATTTCATCCAGAGAAGACGAGACACGTCACGTGCTGGAGAGGCTGGACGACCTCATCCAGAATGAAGTTTCAAGCCAAAGAAATCACGGAGTCTCTCACTGAGGAAAGGAAAAGTGGCCGAATCTGTGGTCTTCAGTGTTGCCAACCAGACCATTCCAACAGTACAACAGAAGAGCCAGTCAAGAGCCTTGGAAGATGGTATGATGATACGCTGAAAGACACACAAAGAGCAAAAGAAACCAAACAGATGTCGGAAGAAGGCTTGGAGACCATTGACCAGTGTGGGCTCCCTGCAAATACAAGGTCTGGTGTCTGCAGTTCATGCTGATACCAAAGCTCCTATGGCCTCTGATGATATACGACATCTGCACCAGCATAGTGGAGGCAATGGAATCCAAAATCAACAAGTTCACACAGGAAATGGCTTGGTGTCCCACCCTGTCTGACTGACATAGCGCTATACTGTCGCCAAGCAAAGCTGAAACTACCACTGAAATCCATCCTGGAGGAATATAAAGCAGGGAAGATCAGACTTCAAAGCATGCTGGAGGACTCAGGAGACAAGGTGGTTGAAGCAATCAAGCCCCAGCTGAAGACAGGCAGAAAATGGGAAAGTTCAAGAGGCGATGGATTCTGCAAAAGAAAGTCTCAAGATCAGAGAAATAACAGGACACACACAGACCAACAGACAAGGACTGGGGTGACCAAAACTGAATGGTGGTCAAAGGCCAAAGGAAAAGCCCAAAAAGAGACATGATGATTCAGGAGATGAGAAAAAGAAGAAGACCAAAAAGACTCCAAAAAGCAGTCCAGCAGAGCCAGCAAGGGCAATGGACAACGTGGGAGAATGCACTCCAAAGAAGTCTCACTTGGAATGACATTTGGCACATGGCCCCTCTCAGGATCAGCTTCATTCTCAGATCTGCATATGACCTTCTGCCCTCAAATGCAACCTGGTGAAGTGGGGGAAAAACAGACGATCCTTCATGCCCCCTTTGCCATGAAAAACAAACAGTGGAGCATGTCCTAAGCTCATGTAAAGTAGCCCTGGCTCAAGGAAGGTACACATGGAGGCACAACCAAGTGCTCAAAGAGATTGTACAAGTAGTCTGGGCTAGTACCAACACCACAAAAGGGAAAATCAGGACTCCAAAAGCACCCGCAACATTCTTCACGGCAGGAGGCAGCGAATCATGGCCAAGAACAACAGTGCCACTCGGAACATGCAGGCAGAGTCTGCTGGACGGGGCAGATGACTGGGAGTGCACAGCAGACCTCCCAGAATGGAATAGTCACCCAGAGATCATCAGCAAGAGTGGCATGAGACCAGACATAGTATTACACTCTCAGTCAACCAAGCAGCTGATCATGATCGAGCTCACGGTGCCATATGAGAACAGAATGGAGGCAGCTCAATCTACAAGACTGAAAAGTATGCTGATCTGGCAAACAGCCTGAGGAGAGAAGGCTATCAGGTCAAAGTCCTCACTGCAGAAATTGGAGCTAGGGGGTTTGTGGGGAACGTCTGCATACAGCCTCATGAAACAGCTCTCAGTTGCAGGGAGGGAAAAAACCAAAGCCCTGAAGCAATGGCAGAAGCGGCAGAGAGGTGTTCAAGTTGGATCTGGTCAAGGAGGAACAAAAGTGAACTTCATAAGGCTTAACTTTCCTACAAATATCAGGTGTCCCAGTGGCTCAGTGGTTAGTGCGCGAGTCATTAAGTGGAAATGAGCATGTCCAGAAGGGCATGGGTTCGAATCCCAGTCATGGCTCATCCCAAGATGGGGAAAAAAAAAAGGGGCAGCAGAGGGACATCCGGAGTCATGAACCGGGTGTGGCCCAACCCCCCTAGAGTGTCAGGAGATAAGGGCCGAAACACTCGCTTGAAGGGGGCTCCGTCTCGCGTCACGCGCCATGGCAACATCTGTAGATACATCGGCAGCTGAAGCTCCGTAAACCTTTCCTTTCTGAGATCATTATTTTTTTTTTCTTATTTATTCCTGTACAAGTCATTGGTGAAATATCTTAATTGCTTTTGTTGTTATTTTTGTTGTTGTTGTTGTTGTTTCTTCTTCTTCTTCTTCTTGTTCTTGTTCTTCTTCTTCTTCTTCTTTTAATTTTTGTATGGGAATTTCTTAAACAGGCTTGAACAAACATAGGGGGGGGGGGGGGGGGGGGGGGGGGGGGGGGGGGGGGGGGGGCGGGGGAGGGGGTAAAAAAACCTATCTCTGCTCTTGCGTGCAAATCTAACTGCATTGCTGAACTCTGTATACAAAATAACACAACAAAATAATTCTAATAAATTATAACCATAAATATTTTGGGACTCCTCTCTCTCTCTCTCTCTCTCCTCTCTCTCTCTCTCTCTCTCTCTCTCTCTCAGCATGACAAACTGGAAGAAGTATAGGCTCTGCCTGAAATCTCGATCCTTGATCGGAGAACGGTTTTTCGGCGTTCTGATCTCTCTCTCTCCCTCTCCCTCTCTCTCTCTACTCCTCTCTCTCTCTCTCTCTCTCTCTCTCGTCTCTGTCTCTCTGTCGTCAAGTCTGACTGCTGCAGTCGTTTCAAGTTCACGAAAACTTATCATTGGACACGCCCATCAACTCAGCGAGGGTCGACCAGTACCAGGTAGGCCTACTTCCGCCTCTCTTCGCCACAGGCATGCGCATCTTGATGGAACGGACCAGGTGAGCATGGCGCCCGGGGCTGTAGTGTGCTGATTGCCGCTCTACCCATGGTACCCTCCCGAAATGAAGGACCTTCTGTCAGAGTTACCAGCTCCTTAGGAGGAGGAGGAGGAGGAGAAGGAAGAGGAGAAGGAGAAAATGGAAGAGGCTCTTGTCTCTCTCTAGCAAGGCCGGACATCCCCACCACAAATGGGGACCGGAACAGCTCAGTGGTAGAGCGCCGGACTCGTAATCTTTGTGATCCTGAGGTTGCGGGTTCGAATCTCCGCCGGGCCGTTTCGGTACAAGGGGGATTTTCCCCCCTCGGAGTTAACATTGGTTCTGACTCCATTTCCCATACAGTCCTTCGAATAAGACTATACACCAAGGGCCCCGTGTGTGAACGCACGCATCTTCTTGCACACACGTGAAAATCTCATCACCAACTTTCGGAAGAGAAGGCCAGTTTGGCCGTTGGGTTGGATGACACGTTACACATAGCATGCACCCTGCGTGAGAAATGGAAAGAATGAAGGAAGTGAGGATATTGAGTGAACGATATTGAACGCCATTGACTGGATGTCACGGGAAACGACTGAATGAAGCGCCAGCTGGCAGCTCTTCAGTCGGCACTACCTAGGCAGGCCCCGTTGTGCACACGAGCGTGCATTGTACAGCGCTTAGAGCTTGGTCTCCAGCCGAGGAAAGACGCTATATAAGAAAGACGCTGATAATGATAGATGTTCCAGAGTTTGCAGACTTGGTCTGTTTTGCAGGCTGGCCCATCTCGTGCATGCATGACGGGTGCTTTCATCAGTGTCGTGTGTAGCGAATTTACAGATTCCCCGAAGATGGAGTATGGCTGCCTTAATGGCTGGATTTTAAAAAAACGGTCATGCACACAAAACTACACTCCCTTGGTTGGGTAGATGGGGTTAATACTTGTCTGTCCATATAGGGAGTTGTCAGCAGGAGTATCAGCCCGCGTACGTAGAAAAAGACAAAAAAAATTACAGTGATGGCCATGTTTGTTTTGTTTTTTAATCAAAAGGGGAGAAAAGAAAGATGTGGTAATCGATCTCTTTCGAAAAAAAAAAAAAACGGAGCAGAATGGTTTACAGCTAGATTCTTATCAATGTTTGTAAAAAAACATGAATTTCGGTTTTCCGATCATATATATATTTCCGTGAAAACAAAAAACAAAAAACAAACAACTGTTTCCTTGCTCAGTTTTGGGGGAAGAAGGGGGTTAGTGGTATTTGTTGTTGTTGCTCTTGTTCTTGTTCTTCTTCTTCTTCTTGTAGTTGTTGTTGTTGTCGTTGTTGTTGTCGTCGTCGTTGTTGTTAAGTTATGCTTGTGCCTGTGATGCGGCCTTTTAAGCTTAAGTTCGTTCTTCTCTAGGATGGTGCTATCCGGATAAGTTGTTTTTTTTTTCTTTATAGGCTCACATAAAGAAAGTATTTCACTGGACAACAGCGACATTATTTACAAACATCAAAACAAAGCTATGTAACATGTCACATAGTGTCCTCATAGATACATCATTACATTCAGAGAGAAAATACGTTACATAAACATATTTCAGTCATATTGTTCCATTTGATTCCCAAGGTCGCGGACAACATGCAAAAAACATAGGGCATTATATTCTATGCATTATTAACATTATTCTTGTATTAGTGTTTTGTATGGAAACCATTTTGTCCGTATTCTGCATAATTCATCTCCATCGAGTACATATGTTTCTCAATTTTATGTGTGTAGCATAGTTCCTTTAGAAACATATTAGGTTTGGTTTCATCTTATTAATTCTACATTTTGTATATGAAAATATTTTCCCATTAAAATGATTAAGTCTAGCATATCATCTGTTTTTTGTTTTCTCTTTCTCGTCAATGCCAAACAATATAAGCTCTACATAAATGAGAATCTTTCACAGTGTGAACACTTTATTTTTAGAATGTTTTCAAGTTCTTTCCAGAAAGTATGTGCAAATTCATATTCCCTCAAGTAGTGAATCTTTCTCTCTATTACAGAAAATACACATGTCACTATCCACAACCTGCATTCTTTTCAAAACACTGTTATTTACCTAAATTCGGTGACATATTTTAAGCTGGAACCATTTCAGTTTTAATTTCTTTATTTTCTTTTTTTTTAGTACGTCTGTCCAATTAACAGGTATATTAAGGCGCTGTTCCCATTTCAGAAAAGAGCTGATGTTTAAAAAACTTCAATGTCTTCTATCATAATATCATAGTGAATGCGTGCCCCTTTAGTGGTGCTACAATTTTTTTTCTAACGCTAACGTTCTGTCATTACTGGTATTACTGTCGAGTTTTATTGACATTTTCTTCGCATAGTCTTTTATTGTCTGTACGCAACTTATATAATTTAGAAAATTGACCTCAGATCCCAGCTTCTCTGACAGTGTGTGACGGCTTATGAAGTCACCATTGTCATCAAGTGAATGTTCAACCAAACATATAATGTTCTGCATCCATTTCTTGTAAAAGAACGGTTATTTCCCACTTTGAACTTTTCCGTACAAAAAATAGGTCCAGTAGCTAGATCTTTGTTATTTGTTTAATTCTGCACGGTTGCAAAAAAAAAAAAAAAAAAAAAAATATATATATATATATATATATATAGATATATATATATATATATATATATATATATATATATATATATATATATATATATATGCCTGAAAAACATCTGTCCAAAATTTATTTATTTTGCTTTGTACAAATCTGTCTGGTCCATATGAATCAAGGGCATCGATTTCATGACATAATGAATGTAATACTGTTTTCCATTTACAATTTTGCACGCATACTCTCCTAATCCAGGCTATTTTTAAAGATTGGGTATATATCTTAAGATTGGGTATACCTAGTCCTCCTTTCCAAATATTTTGCACAGAATATTTTCTTTTAATTTTTATCATTTTTGTTGTTCCAAGCAAACTTGAAACATATTTTGCAACATATCTATCTGAGAGTCTGGAGGGTTGGGTAGGAGGATCCCACAAATATACAAGTTTTGATGGCACTAATGATTTTAGCACTGGTATTCTACCTAGTAGTGTAATCACTCTTTTTGACCATATTTAAACAGATTTTTAACATCTAAAAATTTATCTGTCACACTGATTTGAGTCATACCTGTCATATTATTTGTAAACCACACCCTAGGCTTTTTAAAATTTAAAGGATTAAATCCCATTTTATATAATGGTAAGTATGTGTTCAACGAATTCTTTTTTTTTTTTTTTTTTTTATATCCTAACCAAACATTAAACGTTTTTTTTTTCGTACTTTAATTTAAGTCCGAATATTTGC
>JADBJO010027274.1:0-10000 GCA_016801955.1 Conus betulinus
TTCTCACTTGTTGACAAATTCAGGTATCAATCATAAAAAGCTTGCTGTGCGTTTTCCCATAAGTCCCGTCCCAAACTGGGAGCTCTTCAAACCAAAATTTGATTATAACTATACTACAATATCTAAATCTGATAACATTAATATTCTAGCTTGCGAAGCAAAATCACATATCAATGATTGTTATCGCCACTTCATAAAAGTCTATACTGATGGGTCTTTATTAAACAACAATGCTGGTTGTGGCTTTGTCATTCCATTTTTTAAAATTGAGAAGTCCTTTCATCTTGGGGCAAATCTCTGTCTTTTTACAGCCGAACTAATAGCAATATTAATGGCCGTAGAGTACCTAAAAGATTTATCATTTGACTTTTATGGTATTCTCTTCTGTGTAGATTCTAAGTCTGTTCTTCAAGCTTTAGAATCTGCAAATTCAAAAAAATCGTGCTGAAATCATATCAGAAATTAATATACTTATTCACAACCTTATGTCAAGAGGTATAACAGTTAATTTTTGTTGGGTTCCTTCCCATTGCTTCATATCCAGAAAATGAATGGGCTGACAGGATTACTCGAGCAGGTGCAAACAATTCTGACAATACGGCTACTATTCATATTCCCTTGAGCTTACATGAAGGATATTCTCTCTTACAAAGAGCCTCTTTTGAAAAATTTGAGGAATATTACAAAGAAAGTGTTCTCCCCCGAATACACAAACCCGACTCTTCTATACTTTGTTGTACGAACTCTCGAGCAAGTAATCTTTTAAAAAGGGCTTCCACAGTAAATCCAGTAAACCGTAATACAAACATAGATTATATCCCAAGACAGTAAACAACTTCTGTCCTTATCACTTAGGTTAAAAATAAATGCATTTAGAACAAAATATGTCAAGAATATTCGATGTGCTTGCGGCGTCCTTGATATTGTACAACAACACATGTTCTATACTTTTGCCCCTACTTTGATTCCGATTTGTCAGAATTTAGAAAGGATGCTTCAAAGTGCATATTCCAGGATACCATGTCTCTTAAATTTTGTACGAATTCTTATGTTAAGCCCGGTTGGCTCAATCCTGTAATTGCTGTTTCATGATTTTTTTTTTTTATACAGATGTTTGTTTTTACTTTTGATTTTTTTTTTTTTTTTTTTTTTTTTTTTTTGTATAGTTTAATTCTTACTTAGAGTTTCTCCTCATCACACACTAGGATGTTGGGCCTCTGATGGCGCTGGGACAAAGCAAAACAAGCTAAGGGCTCGTACGTTGAATGCAGCACACAACCAGGGGTCTTCAGCCAAAGGCCGCAGCGGCCCACTTCAGATGACGTCACACTGAGGACGTGGACATGGGCTATACAGTTTAGGCGATGACCTGGATGTTGGGGACTGCAAGGACCCTGGGCCCAGCTGGCGGAGGTCCTCAGGAGGCGGCGCCCCTCAGTGTGCACGACGCCATCATCACGGAACACACGGCTGTTCAGAGCGAGTTCTTTAGTTCTCAGCAAAGCAAGGGAGCTAACACCTCTCCCACTGCTGCACAGGCCAAGGTCAGGGAAGGCAGTGTTTACTGCAGGCCGCTCCCTACCAACTTGCTAACTGCGCTGTACATAGCGCTGCCTGTCAGCTGTGCGCACAGCGAGTCTAGCAGCATATGTTTTCGGCATTGCTGAGTGGCCGTTAAAAATGGGTTGTCAGTTTGACAATTCGTTGTTGTCGTGAAGAATATAATACTTATACGGTCCTGAGACGACTGTATTGGCGAATTGCAGACAATTCTTTTAATACCAAACTCGACAAGGTTTATTTACCTGCAGAGAACGAAGAAACAGCACGAAATTTTGTATTAAGTGGTCATGCGACATTAAAACAATGACAATACACACAAAGTCGATCAAAACTAACTCACATCAGCGCTTAATGGCAAGACTTTTTTCCCTCATTGATTAGTACACAAGTTTTATACATGCCTCTGCTCAGACTACAGCAACAAAAAAAGTCGTGTTAGAAATGTTTAAAGCTTGTTTGTTCCAAAATGCGCAATGTAACTGACAATGGGCAGTTTCATGCAGCTGAACTTTGGCAGCCACACGCACATGACATGACCAAAGTCTCAAGCTTTGCATCAAGCTAGTGATTTTTTTTTTTTTTTTTTGCGAACAATTCTAACCCTGTATTTCTTCTGTTATAAAATACAAAATCAAACACAGTTTTTTTTTTCATTTTTTCATCACCACACACACACACACACACACACACACACACACACACTATAATGGGGTACACACACTGGTATGACTATATGCTACAAAAAATGTGTGTGTGTGTGTGTGTGTGTGTGTGTGTGTGTGTGTGTGTGTGTGTGTGTGTGCGTGTGTGTGCATATGTGCATGCGTGCGCGTGCGTGAGAGCGTGCGTGCGTGTGTGTGTGTGAACACGCAAACGCATTCCTGCTTTTTTCAAAAGATCGGAGACGGTGTGTAAGCTGTGCGCATAAGAAAATCAAGTAAAATGGCATCTTCCAGGTCAGCCCGGCTGACCTATAGAACACACAGTGCCTGTGCCCAACAGACAGCAGTATGAGCTGTATAGATAACACATGTCCAACTAGCTCACACACGCGTCAGTATCCCCCACTGGGGAAGACCAGGGAACCAGCTGCAAACAGAGTTCGCTTGTTGACCCTGGCCCTCGAAATAGAAAACCCAGCGCTCGCTGCACACACAACGGTGTCAGATACACACACATAGGAAGCTGAGGTTTAACTTCACAGCTAGCTATTCTGTGCAAGAATGGCCTGCGCGGAAAATGAAGAGAAGGGATGTGTGTGTGTGTGTGTGTGTGTGTGTGTGTGTGTGTGGGGGGGGGGGGGGGGGGGGTGTTTAGATGAGATGCCCCCCTGCCGAGGATATTGTGAGAGAGGAGAGGAGAGTGGGATTTGATGGCTGGCAGATGTAACTCTGGAAAAGAAAATGTACTTTCATTTACTTGTCTCTCATTCATTTTTAAAAGAAAACTAAAAAATAAACAGACTCCCTTACTCGAAAGAAAACATAACACAAGAAAGAGACACGCACACGCACATGCAATACTCACTGTTTCAGTTCTGCTCTCTCAGGAACTGTATCCTGGCATTCCTTAGCCAAAAAAACATGATTTGCCTGTAGCATGCCTTTTTACATGTGCCTGTAGCATGCCTTTTTACATGATTTGCCTGTAGCATGCCTTTTTACATGATGTGCCTGTAGCATGCCTTTTTACATGATGTGCCTGTAGCATGCCTTTTTACATGATGTGCATGTACATTTCTACCACTGATACAGTGGTCAACAGTCAAACATCTGATATGCATGTAACATGCATTGTGGTACACACCTTACAACACACACACACACACACACACACACACACACACACACACACATGAACACACACACACACGCACACACACACACACACACACACACGCACACGCACGCATGCACACACACGCGCGCGCACACACACACACACACAAAGAGAGAGAGAGAGAGAGAGAGAGAGAGAGAGAGAGAGAGAGACAGAATCACAACAGAAAATGTAAAGGATTTGCATGCACACACACTAATACAAGTTGAAGAAACAGAACAAATTTACAAAATTTACACACACACACACACACACACACACACACACACACACACACACACTTCTCTCTCTCTCTCTCTCTCTCTCTCTCTCTCTCTCTCTCTCACACACACACACACACACACACACACACACACATACAAGTTGAAACAGAACAAATTTACAGGATTTGCACACACACACACACACACACACACACACACACACACACACACACACACACACACACATGCACAGAATCATCACAGACAGACAGACACAACACACACACACACACACACACACACACACACACACACACACACACACACACACACACACCATGCTAATACTCACATTTGGGATTCCTTCATGTTGTCCAAAGCCATGTACATCTTAATCACACACCGCCTATGCCACAATTGTTCACTAATCACGCATTACTTTGGCACAAGTTTTTTGTGCACTTGTCTCTTTTTACAAGGTCACCCTTTGCTGCTTTTGTTGCCTAATATGTAGAAGTGTATGTGTGCTTCTCTCACTCCAGATCAACAGTTCATGATCAGTTGACAATAAGATATTAAATAATTTTGTGATATGCTCCCTCAAAATCTTTTGCAGATGTGAATTCATATTTTGTACATACAAACATAGTAATTTGATAAACATGTAAAAACACTGGGAGCCGGTGGGATGGGCGCGCGCGGGCACACACACACACACACACACACACACACACACACACACACACACACACACACACACACACACACACACACACTGAGTGCATGTACAGTGAACAGGAGCATTATTACTGTTTATTAACTTTACACTGCTTCTGCCGGGCCAGTGGCATCAGACCTTGAAGAAGGGGGGAGACACATAGCCATGTGCTCTGACATCATGACACGCAATTTCTCCTGCTCTGTTTTTTAGACCCCACACCCTTCTTTTCAGCAGATTAATAACTGCATGTGTTTCCTCACCCCCTTGTTCCCCATGCAGAGCCAGTCCAAAATGATGAAGACGGATGAAAGGAACACAATGTTTTCCAAGATATGCTGCTTTGGGATGATGCGAGACTGGGGAATTCTTTTCTAAAGAAAGACATGTATTCTTTGATATCACTATCCAGTGTGTCAATGTCACTCACAGTCATGGGTTTTTGATGTGAGATTTTTTTGTGTGGATGTGTGAGAATAGTGTATTCAGCATTTTGAATCTGTTAGATATACTCCTAGCTCTGAGCAGGATACCTTCTCTTGAGTCAGCTCAGCTGTTTTGCTGACAACACTTTCACATAAATGTGTAATTGTCTCTGGCTTCAAATATTTGTTGCAGTGGTTGCCTATGAATGACTTGCCATGATAGGCCTGCTTGTGATTTTTTTTTTCTGATGCAGGACAACATCTAAATGCTGTGTAACAGGACCAGACAAGCGTGGAAGATAAAGCTGTGATTTCCTGTCTTCTATTTCACCTTCTTTCTCATGTACCTGCTCCATCAGTTCTTGTTGTTTTGCTTGCTGAAAAACACTCAGGGGTGTGCTGTCATCTTCAGGCTCATTAAACACTATTCTTGATTCTAGTTGCCTTTTCTCTACTTCTAAAGATTCAATCTGTTTTTCAGTTTGTCAACAAAGTCAGAAAAGGCTGACTTTGTCTCTATCTGTTTGTCTTCAGCTGCAAAGGATTCTGCAATTTCTTTATCTAGAGAATGACACTCACCTTCCAGTAGGTCATGTGCTTTTTTTTTTACCACTCCCAGAAGAATGTGCAGATAGGGAGGTGCTACATGGCTGAGTGTAATGTCAATGATAGGTTTTCTGATGACATTATTGTGCAGCTTGGCAATTTTTCTTTTGGAATTTCGGAATTTTTTGTAATCTCTCCTGATGCCCTGTAAACTGCGCTGTGTGATGTTGCCTTCATTACAGTGAGGTGGAGTGTGTATTTGGCTTTTTGATGCTGTGCAGTATAGACAGGGGTGTGTGTTCCCTGAGCACCTGACAGACCATACAGCAGCTTGAGCAGAAAATCATAATCCCCAAAACAAAAACAGTTTGATTGTCTTGTTTCTCCATGTCATGGACTTCAGTGCTGCCAGCTGTCCTTTGTAAGGATCCATGATTCTCTTCAAATTCTCTGGGCTGTCCTTGCAGTCTACAATGGCCAGGACACAGGTGTTGTGTTTGGAGTTTGGATTGTGAAGATTTGCAATCTGAAGCATCAGTTTAAATGTACCACCCCCATGGTCCCCTCCTATCTTTACCCAGATCTCATCCTGTGGGATTGTATTGTCATGCCAAGTCAGCTTGTTCTCTCTGTCATACTGCTGCAACAGGTTTTCTACCAGCTTTGGAATGTCTTTGATTTCTCCTATTGTTTTATCTTCTTCTTTCTGTCTGCCATTCTCATCAACACAAATGAGTTTTCTCTGTACTATTTCAATTTCTCCAAACATAGCTTCTTTCTGTTGTTGTTGTCTTTCTTTCTTTTCACAGTCAAATGTTAATCCTATACTTCTGAGAAATCTCTTTTGCTGTCTGTACTTTGTCCAGCTCAACCCCAGACTAGTTCTAAGTGCAGACCCTTGCTTTTTGGTCACTCTCACAGGGCCACATCCAGCAGCATCAAGAATCTTTGTCTGTGGGTGCGAGCAGTTCTTTTGATTTCTGATCCATGTTGTTTGATCACATCATCTCTACTGCTTCCTGAAATATTCATTCTGATCTTCTGTATCATGTGAGATCTTTTCTTTCTCAGAGGAGATGATGCCAAAGCAGAAGATTTACGGGGCTGTCTGATCCTTTTCAACACAATTGGCTGACCCCTTGTTTTGCACCTAACTGTTAAATGGTCACTTGACTGTCGCAGCTTCCTGCGTACCAAACGTGTCAGTAATTTTTTCTTCTTCATCAGTGAGCGGTTTATCAATATCCTCATCATCCGAGTCTAAATAGATCATTTTATTTTTCCGATGTCGGAAAGGCGATAGAGCTACGTCACTGACTTGCGGCGTTTTCGGTGTGATTGTGGTGATGTTTGTGTGCAGAGTGTTTTGGGTTTTTTAATTGGGGTTGACATAGACTGACAAAATGACGTTGACACACTTTCATCAACGAGCAAGTCGGCTGGATCAAAAGTTTGTTGTGCGGGTCTTTTTCACTGCCCCTACTCTCGGTTTTGGGGGACCACCACCTTTGGTTTGTGATTGAAAGCGGCTGCATGTTTTGCACTGACTGATTGACAGCTCTGGATCGAAAGTTGTCCAGATTTCTGACATTTTCTGAATATCAAGTGCAACACGGTCGGTCGTAGTTTTGCAGTCGGACAGGTTGCTAGCGCGTTTCAGCCCCATGAGTTTTTGGTAGCATTTCATACAAATGGCTGTTGACTGCTTGCCCTCTTCATCATTCAAAATGTCTAAATTGTAACAACGTGAGAGTTCTGCGGCATAGTTTTTACATAATCTCACACACAACACCGTCTATCTTTCTCCTTTCGTAACACGCGTTCTCCACAAACTCGACACATAGAATTTAGTCTAGCACAGTGCACACTGTAATCGTGGTGCTCACTTACCGCTGACTGCTGAGACGCCATTGTAAGGAAAACTGATGAGTCACTTACCTCAAACTATACACACAAAACCACACTTTAAAGATTATAATATCGTTATAAAACACACACAGACACAAGTTGACTTCACATAATCCTCTGGCAACCCAAAATAAACCCAAAAACATGTGGCATTTAGTTGTATCTGAAGGTTGGAAAACAAACAAAATCGGTCACAAGCACAGCTCTCTGCAACACGTCTCACAGAAGAAAAAGTGCCGATCTGACTAAGCTCGGCACCCTGCTGATGGCCCCTCCGTTTCTGGGCGATCATTCCAGATCCAAGTCAGCATTGTGAGACTGTGCTCAGGGCACTCCAGACTTCTACATTAGCAAGTCTTCAGGATTCCCATGCAGTACAGCCCCCAGTGACTGTGGAACACTCCCTGCAGGACTGTCCCACACATCAAAAGCTAGGAGCAGAGACCTGGCCTGCTGACACATCGACGAGGGAGAAGCTCTATGGATCTCTGGAGGCCTCCGCCGTACGTCAGTCTTCGTCAGTGACTCAGGGGTTCTTGTCTGAGTGTACGAAGAAGAAGAAGAATTCCAAATCTAGCGACACCGAAAGAGTCTGCCATCTCGACAGAGATACGACTGTCCCTGCAGCGACTTGTGAACAGGACCGTCAGGCAGGACACAAGAAGAATCGATTCAAACCGTGAGTGTTTCTGGTACTGTTTAGTTTGTTCTGCCGACATAACCTTCATCATCCTCGCATTCCCAAAACACCAGTTATGAATTCAGTTTCAAAGTGAGATGACTGCAGATGGAAATTGAAATAAAGAAATCCGTCAGTCAACGGGGACAGGCGAATTCCAAGACAAAACACGACGCGTTTTGACCTTCTTCGGTCTTCTACGGGCAAGATGAAACAACATTGAGGGCAATGACAACGAAGAACGAGCAATCACTTATCTTCTACAGGCAAGATAAAACAACATTGAGGGCAATGACAACGAAGAACGAGCAATCACTTATCTTCTACGGGCAAGAAAACAACATTGAGGGCAATGACAACAAAGAACGAGCAATCACTTATCTTCTACGGGCAAGATAAAACAACATGAGGGCAATGACAACGAAGAACGAGCAATCACTTATCTTCTACGGGCAAGGTAAAACAACATTGAGGGCAATGACAACGAAGAACGAGCAATCACTTATCTTCTACGGGCAAGATAAAACAACATTGAGGGCAATGACAACGAAGAACGAACAATCACTTATCTTCTATGGCAAGATAAAACAATATTGAGGGCAATGACAACGAAGAACGAGCAATCACTTATCTCCTCAAATTCGGCACGAGGTGGGCGTTTCTTCGTTTTCATTGTCCTGAGTGTTGTTTATCTTGCCTGAAGAAGACGTAAGAGTCAAAATGCTTTGTGTTTTAGTTTGTAATTTGTTTGTCACTCTTATCTGCTGGAAATACATTAAATCCCGTTTAAAACCAGTTATGAAGATTGATCGTTGTGTATCAGTTTTTTGTTGTTGTTGTTTTTGTTTTTCTTTTAAAATACAAACGTCATAAATATTGTCATGTCATGCTTATCATTATCAAAATAGAGACAATTATGGTAACAGTCTTCTTCTTAAATGAACGTGAACGTTTTCCTCCATTATGTGCCGGAAATGTGGCAGTTAATTAGTGTTCCTCTGTCGTGACCTTGTAAACAGATCAGCAACAGTCGTCACTTCCGTTATTGATGGTCGTTGAACAGGACTGTTCTTTTCATGGCAGTGACGCTCACGCTGTCAACACCATCAACACCCATCTTGGACAGCGTGTAAATAAAAACACTCCAATGAACTGCGTGAATGTCAGTAAATGTATTACTTCATGTTGGCATATATCGTCCCTGAATCAACACAACATACATGTTTGAACACAAGCCTAGCAAACTTAAGTCCCCTCTCTTCATTGTCCGAGCGTTTTCTTCCGTTGTCACAATGCCAGACAACACGTGCCGGAATCACCTAAGCTCCCACTCTGACTCTGAACACGATGATTCTAGCAGTGCCTTCACTCTCTGACGATGTATTGTTGTCTCTAAATACGACTGTCAGGAGCCGACGACACCGACATTCCTATTCAGAGCTGAAAGAACGGAACTAACGTCTGCCCCCTTTTCATAGGAAACTAGAGTCTGCAGTTTTGTATATGAAACTAGTGTCTGTCACTTTTTCATACAAAACTGTGTGAATGAATGACTTGTGAGTTGACTCCGACGTGGTGACAGCCCTGATATGGCCCTTTGTGGTCGGCTGGGCTATAAGCAACATTACCTTACCTTAACTTATCTCACACAAAACTAGTGTCCTCCACTCGTGCATACGAAACTAAGTTCTGCTACTTTTGCATACGAAACTAATGTTGTCCACTTATGTAAATGAAACGAAGGTCTGCCACTTTTTCATATGAAACTAAGATCTGCCACTTTTTCTACGAAATAAGGTCTGCCACTTTTTCATACGAAACTAATGTCCACTTTTGTAAATGAAGCTAAATCTGCCACTTTTTCATATGAAACTAAGATCTGCCACTTTTTCAAACGAAACCAAGATTTGCAACTTTTTTTCATATGAAACTAAGATCAGCCACTTTTTCATACGAAACTAATGTCGTCCACTTTTGTAAATGAAACTAAGGTCTGCCACTTTTTCATACGAAATTAAGATCTGCCACTTTTTCATACAAAATTAAGATCTGCCACTTTTTCGTACGAAACTCATGTCGTCCCTTTTGTGTTTGAAACTAATGTCTGCTACTTTCGTAT
>JADBJO010027274.1:15000-17500 GCA_016801955.1 Conus betulinus
TGTGTGTGTGTTGAGAGAGAGAGAGAGAGAGAGAGAGAGAGAGAGAGACTCTACATCTCTGTGCCTCAAACAAGGATGTTATATCTTTGCCGTCGGCTGTTGGTTGGTTGGTCACACACACACACACACACACACACACACACACACACACACACACACACACACACACACACACACACACACACACAAACACACACACACTTACACCACTGAAGTGATCTTAATCAAACTTAATGACAAGAGGAATGCGATCTACGAACAAACCCTTGACATGATCGGATGGATCCGTGTGATGGATCAAGATCAAACAGCTGATCCAGGACAGTTCAGTCAGTTTAATACAATGCAAGGGGAGTAACTGCTCTTTGACCTATACCCGCTTTTACTTCGTCTGGCAGGCAGCTTCGTCTGACCAAGCAGCTGATCATGTTCGAGCTCACGGTGCCATATGAGAACAGAATGGAGGCAGCCCAAATCTACAAGACTGAAAAGTATGCTGATCTGGCAAACAGCCTGAGGAGAGAAGGCTATCAGGTCAAAGTCCTCACAGCAGAAATTGGAGCTAGGGGGTTTGTGGGAACGTCTGCATACAGCCTCATGAAACAGCTCTCAGTTGCAGGGAGGAAAAAAAAAAAACCAGAGCCCTGAAGCAATGGCAGAAGCAGCAGAGAGGTGTTCAAGCTGGATCTGGTCAAGGAGGAACAAAAGTGAACTTCATAAGGCTTAAATGTCCTACAAATGTCAGGTGTCCAAGTGGCTCAGTGGTTAGTGCGCGAGTCAAGTGGAAAATGAGCGTGTCCCAGCCATGGCTCGTCCCGAGATGGGAAAAAAAAGGGGGCAGCAGAGGGACATCCGGAGTCATGAACCGGGTGTGGCCCAAGCCCCCTAGAGTGTCAGGAGTTAAGGGCCGTAACACTTGCTTGAAGGGGGCTTCTCTTCTGAGGACTCTGCTGCCACGCTGTCCACGAGTTTCTTTCTACCGTCTGGCGAGGCGGAAAAACACATCCAGGATCTGTTCACATTATATCAGATTATTGCAAACTCTTCACTAAACGTAAATAAAATGGAATAAACTTTCTGTTATTGTTATAACTAACCGTGAAGTAATGTTATTATCCAATATTAAAACAGTCTGTTGATAGAAACTTCGATATTCCATGTTACGTAAATTCTGGTTACAACATTCAAGGGAAATAACTAATTAGCTCCTTTGTTACCCTTGGTTGAAGTATTAGCTCTTTTAGTGTTCTTTGCTTTCTTTAACATGCTATGCAGTATCATAGTACAATGCCACCACAATTGCTATTATTATTATCATTATTATTATTATTATTATTATTATCATTATTATTATTATCATTTAGATTTAAATCTCATTCAGTCGTGATTGACAACGAATATATGTGCTTATGCACTTCAGGACCCGGCTATGACTGCAGAACTTCACTCTAGCATGTTTCACTGTACTGTGGGGAACTGCTTTCAGTTCAGTTCAGTGGTTATTTTGACGTCTGTTATCATCGATGATATTTGACGATAGTAAAAGGCAACAGAGATCACTGAGAATGTCAGACCTACTGTCTCTGGTCATTTTCTATCTCACCTCTCTCCTTCACGTGTTAGGATATAGACACTACACTAAGAACACTTCTGAAGAGACTTTAAAGAAATCACATCAGTCTGCTCAGCTCTGACTGGGCAAGAACGTGTGCGATGTCGTAATACACATGTCACATAAGATATGGTCAATGGTTTCAACATATGCAGTATTTATACCTTTTAATTTGTCTGGCCCTGTTAAAATTGGGCAGTCTAGTAGTATGTGATGGACAGAAGCCTCGGTACGCTATGCATGTGCTATGCTGTGATTAGTTATCCCACACTATTTCACGCTATCGTTATTTAAAACGGACCTTTTTCCTTCCCACAGGAAAAGCACAACTAGCGCCACGATGAACGTGACCCCGAGCTACAGAAACCTTGACCTTGGGATTGACCTAATCCAGAACTGCCTCAGACATTTCCTCTCTCTGCAGTTCCACGTCCGATCGGGAGCCATCCACCTTAGCGACACCCTCACATGGAGGGACAGAGGCGAATGCCGGGTCCGTCTGCTAGCGCCTCCATCCAGCGTCCTGCGGTTTGACCTTCCTCCCACGCTCAGCATTCATGACCTGCATGTCAGGATCCATGAAGTGAGGCCGTCACGGCCTGTGGAGCAGAATCCACATACCATCTCGCTGTTTATGTCAAAAAAAAATCCTCCGTATGCTTTCAGCATGACTCACGATGTGACCGTGACGTTCTTTTTATAGTACATCGGCCGTCTTCATTACTCTAATGAACATCACCTTTGTGCATTGTCACAGCATCCTCAACTGGATGTTCGTCGTCAGTCGAATCATTCAGGTTAGTTTTTTTGTTTGTTTGTGTGCTTGTTGTTATGTGGGAAGGAAGGGGGGCTGGTGGACGGGGGGTGGAGGGGGGGACGGGTGGGGGG
>JADBJO010027275.1:2500-10000 GCA_016801955.1 Conus betulinus
CCACTTTCTGTGCACTTGATACTTGATGTGGCATGAAACAGACGTGTAGCGACGGAGAGAACTTGTGCAGGACAGCAGTTCCCTCATCACCGGTCCTTGGCAGCAGATGTATCGCCAGCGGCCACACGCGCCATTCATCTCTCGTGCCGAAGATGACGCCATTCTGATTTATGACGACTGCGTTGATGTCATCTCCCGTGCGCATACGTCATAGTACTTGGCCTCATGCGGCCGTTTTCTTCTGTACCATCGTGGGGACTAGGCTGAGAGTTGGAACAGCCCATGTATGCAAGAACCAATCAGACGAGGCTTTACTTCTGTTTATGGTGCATCGATGTAAAAAAACAAAACAAAAAACGCTGATGGCAGATACAATAAAAATTCGGGAAAAAAAAGTTTGCTGAATAAATTTAATGAACTGAAAACCAACAAACAAACAAAAACCCACCGCTTCCGCTTTCATGATCAAATCCGGCGCTGTGGACAGAAGACTGACGTCATTTACGGGGGCTGCCCGAATTCTGACGTCAACAAAAATAAAAAATGTTAACTGAACATAGATGTATATTGGCTGTTCGGGGTGTCATCAAGGGTATCTGTCACTGAGGAAGGCACGAGGCTACAGGCAGATCTACAACGCTTGCTTTCCGTCTGGGGCTGTAAAGAATGTGTGTTGTTGAATGAAAATGAGAAAAAGGACAGACAATGACGTAATACTGTGTAACACGTAGGATACGTCATCCCCCATTCCACAGTGTGAGGAGCAGATCACTTAGGCCTAAAAGCAAACGTCTTTGTCTGAGCTCTCGTTGACTCGGTCCAAAAGTTTTTGGCGTCGAAATGGTTCGAATCTCCGCCGGGCCGTTTCGGTACAGCGGGATTTTTCTCTCAGAGTTAACATTGGTTCTGACTCCATATCCCAAAAGGTCCTTCGAATGAGACTATAAACCGAGGTTCCGTGTGTGAACGCACGCATAACATCTTTCATACACGTATAATCCCATCACCAACTTTCAGAAAAGAAGGCCAGTTTGGCCGTTGGTATGGATGACACGTATACACATGCACGTATACGTATACAAACCCTGCGTGAGAAATTGGAAGAATGAAGGAAATAAGTTGAGTGAACGACTTTGGATGACACGGGAAACGACTGAATGAAGCGCCGGCAGGCAGCTCTTCAGTCGGCACTACCCAGGTAGGCAGCCCATTGCATACTCAAGAGTGGGGATTGTCAGCACCTAAAACCTTTGGCAAGGCGCAATATAAATGCTATGCTGTTATCATCATCATCATTTATTGTTAGTAGTAGTAGTAGTAGTAGTACTGTTATTACTGTTATTGTTGTTGTTATCATATCATCATCATCATAGTCTTCTTCTTATTATTATTATTATTTTTTATCATTATTATCATTATCATTGTTATTATCATTATTATTATCATCATCATCATCATCATCATCATTATCATCATCATTATCATTATCATTATTATTATTATATTTTTGTCACTACTACTACTACTACTACTAGTTCTTATTATTGTTATTACTATTATTCTTATTATTACTGTTGTTATTAGTATAATTATTATCGTTGTTATTGTGATTGTTAATATAATTTTTATCATTATCATTAATATTGACTTCCTAATCACTGCAAGATCGAGTGGAGAGTACATCAGGTGAAAATGATCTGACTGGCATCGAGCAGCCAGCTAGTTTGGTGTTACTGCCAATTCAGAGAGGTGAAGTAAGGCCAAGAGAAGACGCCTCGCTTCCAAAGCCCTGATAACAGGTGAAAATGACGATCTGGATGGATGGTTGTGGCTCGATCAGAAAAAAATGCCCGTGAGCATTTCAACTATACTACTGGCAAAAGTTAAGGGCCAACTGTCATTTTGACGTTAGTGTAACCACGTAAAAACCGGTAAAACGGGTGCCTGTGGGGGCATATGAGTTTGAAAAAAAAAAAAGGGCGAAATGCTCGTGGTCAATCATGATGCACGTGCATGGCACCTCGTTCATGAACACAGATCAGACGCCCGTGGCCCACAAATCTGTAAACAGAACGGTCGTCTACGCCAGCTCAAAAAGCATGGCACAAAGGCAAAGACTGGACCCTGCCGATCGTGGACGTGCCTTAGCGTTGATTGACGAAGGGATTTCTGGCCGCGAGGTGGCTAGGCGTCTGAAACGTGTCCCATTCCACCATCCAACGTCTTGTAGAGAGGTTTCAGGCCACTGGCAGCGTGCAGGATCGGCCACGATCAGGCCGTCCTCGGTGTACCGACAGACATGCTGACCGATTCCTCCTGCTGTCTGCCCTACGCAATCGGACTGTCACCTCATCCACCTTAAGGCGTGAGCTCCTGCAGGCTGCAAATGTCAATGTCAGTAGAAGGACAGTTTGTAACCGTTTGCACGAGTTCGGGCTGTCATCCCGGAGACCAGCAGTCCGAGTACCACTTACTCCAGCTCACCGCAGAGCACGGGCAGACTGGTGTCGTCATCACGTTCGCTGGACGAGGCAGCAATGGTCTCGAGTGCTGTTCACAGATGAGTCCCGCTTCACCTTGGCATTCAATGACGGCAGGACCCGAGTGTGGCGAAGGCCAGGAGAACGTTTTGCTGACGCCACAGTTCGTGAGGTGGATCGTTACGGAGGGGGGTTCTGTGATGGTCTGGGTGGCTTCAGTCGTCAAGACAGAACTCCCCTGTACGTCATTCAAGGCATGCTGACAGGGGTGCGGTACCGTGACGAGATTGTGAGGCCCCTGATCCAGCCCGCCCTTCAGGCCATGGGTAACGCTGCTGTTTTCCAAGACGACAACGCCCGTCCACACCGAGCCCGTGTCGTGGACGATCATCTGCAGCAAGAGGGGATCATCCGGATGCAGTGGCCATCTCGCTCACCCGATCTGGCTCCAATTTGAGCACCTCTGGGATGTCCTTGGACGGTGGGTAGCCCACAACCACCCCCCGCCTGTTGACGTGGCCCAGCTCACTCTCTTTCTGCAGCAGGAGTGGCAGGCCATACCGCGGGACACTCTTCGGACCCTGGTGGACTCCATGCGTCGACGTTGTGCCGCTTGCCTGGCGGCAAACGGTGGCTACACTCGGTACTGAATGGTGCAGTTTTCAGTTGTGGCTTATGTGACGATCCTGAGGAAGGGTGATTGGACATTACAGCCCTGCTGTCCGCGTTTGATTTGTTGATTGATTTCGTGCAATGGTCCAATGAATTTGTTCTTGAATAAATTTGGAAGATTTTGCGTCCGTTCTTCTTAACATTGGCTGTAGTGTTTTGGTCTGGGAGACAGCGTTGGCAATGGCCCTTAACTTTTTGCCAGTAGTATATTTCTCAACCACTTCATATACCCCACAAACCTGTCAGTCTCGAGGGCAGCCTACACCTTTAAAATCTTTTGGTTAATTCGTAGTAGCTGTTTTTCTTAGTTGCCAGCAGCATCTTTAAGCTGTGTTGTTAACTAACTACCATATCGGCACCTTTAAGCTATTTTGTTCATTATCAGCAACACCTTTGAGCTGTTTTGTTAATTATTAGCAGCACCTTAAAGCTGTATTACTCAATTATCAGCAGCACCTTTAAGGCTTTTTATAATTATCAGCAGCACCTTTCAACCGTTCCATTAATTGTCAGGGGCACCTTTTGAACTGTTCCATTAATGGTCAGCCAGCACCTTTGAACCGTTCCATTAATTGTCAGCGGCACCTTTGAACCATTCCATTAAAGGCAGAAGAAGCGACATAAGCCGTTTGTTTGATTATCAACGTCGCCAAGGAGTTATTTTGTTAATCATCAATAGCGCGTTTTGAGGCGTTTCGTTGATAAACAGTAGCATCCTGAAAGCTGATTCATTCGTTATCACACCGCTTCGAGGTTGTTTTTTTTTGTTTGTTTGTTTTTTGTTAATGATTAGCTCTGCGACTGAACCCGTGTTGTTAGTTATCGGAAGCATCCTCGCGCTGTTTCGTTAATTATCATTGATGCCTTTCAGCTCTTTTGTTAAGCCGTCAGTAGCTTCTCTGAGGTGTTTTAATTATCAGCAGATCGGCGCCTTCTTTAAGCTGTTTTATTGATTAGTAGTAGCGCTTCTGAGCTATTTCGTTAGTTATTATTATCATAATGAATACTTATATATAGCGCCTATCCTCGGTGAGAGACCAAGCTCTAAGCGCTTTACAATCCACACCAGTTTACACAACGGACTGCCTACCTGGGTAGTGTCGACTGTAGTGCTGCCACTGGCGCTTCATTCAGTTGTTTCCCGTGTCATCCAGTCAATATCGGTCAATATCGTTCAGTCAAGTTCCTTACTTTCATCATTCTTTTTCATTTTCTCACGCAGGGTGCATGCTATGTGTAACGTGTCATCCATACCAACGGCCAAACTGGCCTTCTCTTCCGAAACTTGGTGATGGGATTTTATGCGTGCGCAAGATGTTATGCGGGCGTGCACACACGGAACATCGGTTTATAGTCTCAATCGAAGGACTGTATGGGAAATGGAGTCGGAACCAATGTTAACTCCGAGGGAGAAAATCTCCCTGTACCGAAACGGCCCGGCGGAGATACGAACCCGCAACCCCCGCCGGATCACCAAGATTACGAGTCCGGCGCTATCAACAACGCTTTCGAGTGGTTTCGTAAATATTCAGCAGCACATGCAAGCTGTTTTGTTAATGATCAGCAGGCGCCCTTAAGTTAGTCCATAAATTATCAGTGGCACTACAGCACTGTTTCGTCCATGCACTGTTACGTGAACTCACAGTAGCGACTCCATGCTGTTCCCCGTTAACCATCACCTGCGCCTTTGAACTATTTCGTTTACGAAAAAAAAAAATGCGAGGGACAGTCAGCCAGCAACTGTCCGTCAAGAAAGGAGGAGGCGGGAGGGAAAGCAACAAAAACACGAGAGAGAGAGAGAGAGAGAGAGAGAGAGAGAGAGAGAGAGCAGAAGGGGATGGAGAGAGACAGAGATCAGGCAAAACTGCGCCTAGAAGAAGAGGGCACAGGAGTGACTCATCTGATCAGAAAGGCGACAGGAAATCAGGTTGGTATGTTTCTTTTCTGAGCAGTAAACCTTGTTAATTCTCCAGCCAGCGGGAGGCGGAGAGAGGCGCGGGGAGCATTGTGTGTGTGTGTGTGTGTGTGTGTAGTGGAGGTCAGTGGGGTGGAAGAGGGAGAAGGCAGGGGGGTGGTGGCAGTTTTAGTCAGAAGACCCAAGACCACATTTGCACGCAGATGGAAGTGGAAAGTGAGCGACTGTTCGTCTTTCCTTTTTCATTTCTTGAATGTTATTTGTCTTGCCTGAAGAAGACCCAGGAGGGCGAAACGCGTTGTGCTTGTTTCGTGGTGGTTTGTTTATTCCTTTGTTTGGCGATGCAGTAGTTTTGTTTTTGCTCTTATCAGGTTTCAGCTACAGAAGGTACGGCAAAAGTAGTTTAGGGGGTTCCCTCACTCCGACCTTAAGAGATTTTAAGTACTTTCTAGATGTCATGAAATTGCTACAGGTCTCGCTCGTTTTATTTCACTTTACCTTGGAACGAAATCGGCCTTCTGCCAGTCAACCTTGGCTCTGTATATTCTTCACGGCTCACGAAGCTCAGGAAGCCGCTTATCAGCGAAGGTCTTTATCTTAGAACTGGAAGAGAAAACTTCAAAAATCGACGGAAACTCACTTTCATTTTTTTTATTTTTATTTTCAAGACATCGTACGCCCACAACTGCTGCCTTAGACGTTCACAAACAATGCCTCATAAAAGGTCACTCAGTGGCGAAGTATGGTAAAGTCGTACATGAATCGCTAAATACTTTATTAGTTAAATCTAAACTTACATTATCGTGACATGGTTATTTTAATTTCTTTTTTCGCACTCCTTTTTTTCTCCCTCAGTTGTTTTATGTCAGTGTATTTTCGCATCTCTTTGTTTAAGCTTTTCTTTCTTTCTTTCCTTCTTTCTTTCAATCTTTCTTCTTTCTTTCTTTCTTTCTTCTTCTTCTTCTTTCTTTCTTCTTCTTCTCTTCTTCTTCTTCTTCTTCTTCTTCTCTAAATTCTATTTCGTTCATAAAAACTCTTCTGAGCTGAAGAAAACATTAAGACAGGAATTGATGTCAGCTGTGTAGAGCAGTGTACAATGAGGTCGCCCGTGCCAGATTGATGGATTTTCCTGTCAGCTTCCGAATAAGTATGTCATGTATTGATTCCACGGAAAGCAACAGTGCCAGCATACAGGGCACAAGTCCCTCTCCCTCCACTCCCAGCTCTGTAGAGTGAAGAGGAATCGATGGTAGCCTTTTCCTACCATGAGCACGTGCTTAAGTGTTGACAACAAACACTGCCACGACAATTGACTGACATGACTGCTTTGAGTGTGTTTTGTTTTTGTTCGGAAAAAAAAACGGACGTTTGCTTCTCGTGGTCGTTTTTTCTTCTTTTATTACTTCGATAAATCCTCTTGGATTTAGAATAATGTTCATTCCCCCCCCCCCCCCACCCCTCCCTTGTGCGTTCAGTGTTTCGGTTGTTGATTGTGTGTGTGTGTGTGTGTGTGTGTGTGTGTGTGTGTGTGCGACACTTACCCTATTCAATACTCCCCCTGCTGGACCTTACCCTGTTCAATACTCCCCCTGCCGGACCTTACCCTGTTCAATACTCCCCCTGCTGGACCTTACCCTGTTCAATACTCCCCCTGCTGGACCTTACCTTGTTCAATACTCCCCCTGCTGGACCTTACCTTGTTCAATACTCCCCTGCTGGACCTTACCCTGTTCAATACTCCCCCCCCCACTCCCCTGCTGGACTTACCCTGTTCAATACTCCCCCCCCACTGCTGGACCTTACCCTGTTCAATACTCCCCCTGCTGGACCTTACCCCCCCTTGTTCAATACTCCCCCTGCTGGACCTTACCCTGTTCAATACTCCCACTCCCCCTGCTGGACCTACTTACCCTGTTCAATACTCCCCCCCCCTGCTGGACCTTACCCTGTTCAATACTACCCCCCCCCCCTGCTACCTCACCCCTGTTCAATACTCCCCCTGCTGGACCTTACCCTGTTCAATACTCCCCCTGCTGGACCTTACCCTGTTCAATACTCCCCCCATCCCCCCCCCCCCCTGGACCTTACCCTGTTCAATACTCCCCCTGCTGGACCTTACCCTGTTCAATACTCCCTCGGTTTCAGGGAAACACAGGGATCTTTGAGAATTGATTCGTAGATGGCGTTGCACTGTAAGCATTCGATTCTGCAGAAAAAAAAGGCGCCAGAGCACTTTTTGTTTTCTAATTACATATACCAGAGGAACGGCTTCCTATTTGTGTTTACATTACTTTTTCGGTTGTTCTTCACAGTTTATATTGTGTTTCTATGTAACGAAACTAAATTACAGCTCAGAGACTAAATGAGTAAAACCAAATGTAATTATGTTTATTAAGAAAGCGCCTTTAGAAAAAAAAAGTGTTGCTGTTTTCC
>JADBJO010027275.1:15000-17500 GCA_016801955.1 Conus betulinus
TGAAATAAGGAAAAGGAATGCATATGAATGGAGCCATGTTGTTTTCAACGTGCTAAGACTTTGGCTGTGTATGTTATACTGCCACAAATGTTACCACAGCACTATGTTTTCGTTCAACAGCACGAAGAGAATTATATAGTAGACTCTGCAAAACGATCTTGTCTGAACTATCTATAATTATGTTGAATTGTTTTGTTGATTTGAAGGTAGTGCCTATTGATTGAAGATGCTTTCTTCGCTTCTTTGAAAGTTGACTGTTGATAATGCTCTAGAGACGTTTAATATTGATTGTTTTGATGGGAAAAAAATGCTGTACGTGCCATGCCTTGTATGATATTTTTTATGCTGCTTCGTTCTTGGTGTCAACTAAGGTTGTTGCTCTTGTGACATACGAAAGGGAAGCTTTAAGGGAAATGGTGATTCGATTAGAGTCTTAAAGGTTTTTGGTGAACACATTCTGAAGACAGAAGGATGCTGTTGAGTCTGTGTTATATTATGCTTGAAAGAAAAACATGTGTATATCAGTTGGAATCATGTTGTGTTCTCATTGCTAGCTTACTGGCATTGACGTTACAGCAGACTCCCCTTTGTCATAATCGGTGTAGTGCCAGACTACGATATTTCTTAGTTGGATTGAACAGAGTCTATGTCTGAGACAAATCTGGCATTTGTATATAATAAAAACAAGTAGGCCTGCATGCGATCATTTACTTTGTGAGCTATTAGCGTGCTGATGTCGTACCAAAGAACCAACCAACCCATAAGGTACTTCAGCAATATATAAGAAGCGCAGATGATGAAAGAGAATGCAAACAATCGACGGAATTGCGAAATGGCGCTGTCGGTCCACCCCCACAAGGCAAGGAAATGATTGCCACTCCTCTAACAAGTAGTGTCTGACTCAAGTGTGAAAAGAAATATGAGCCTCTGTAATTGCCATGTTTAGGCTCTGTGCGAACGTTTTGTGTGTGCGTGTGCGCGCGCGCGCGCGCGCGCGCGCGCGTGTGTGTGTGTGTGTGTGTGTGTGTGTGTGTGTGTGTGTGTGTGTGTGTGTGTGTGTGTGTTCATGGAAACATGGCATTTTGTCAATGGCAATGAATCGCAGGGGACAAAACCTCTTGGACTTGATGGTTTGCCAATCATAAGGTCTGCCAGTGCCGTCTTTGGTCTTCCTGTACATCGAGGGTCATGGTAAAAAGGCAACAGAAGTAAACATGTTAACTGAATAATAAAAAAAAAATATCTAGCTTGGTGAAGAGATAGACTTTCTAACTTCATGAAATTTAGGAGCTCAGGATCACAGGTCCACACATCACGGTCAGACAAAAAAATGACATAAATGAGGAAGCTTGTTGGCATAATAAACCTAGGTTAATGATTTCAGTCTTTATGATACTTGCTTCAATAACAACAACATAGTGACAGTTACAAAGTTACCCATAAGGGGTCAAAACCCTTATAAAATCTAAGGGCTTGCAAAAGTTTTGATGATGGCATACCCCATTCCGCAAGTTCAGCACTGACATTGATTTTAAGAAAAAAAAAGTTAACTGTATTGATAGTCCAGCTCAAAAGTAAGGGTCAAGATACCATTCGACATGACAGGCCTATATTTCAGAGTCCTATCCTTCTCTTACTTTTCGTGAATTCTGTGGTGGATCTAGCAGGTCCTATGCAGATCCTTGTCTCCACCACATTGGCTGCAATTCGCAACACTATGTCTATTTTCGACAAATTATAAGTAAGTGACGTTGCTGAATGTGACATTAACGTTAGAATGTTTGAAAGCAAGGTTCGGAATTCAAAAGGTAAAAACGGAAACGTGTCTCCCGGCAGCGACAGATGTTGGGCCATAATTTAGAGCATCTTGTCAGAAGATGCGCTACGATCTGGCCATTGTAACAGCGGAAAGGGGTATGAGATGCTATTTTCCTGGCGGTATGAAACGGTATTCCTAGTCTAGCTGCAACAGTTACTGTAAAGGTTTCCTTTATTTTCGTATTCAAAATATCATTTTTAAACGTTCTCAGACTAACATTGTTTTTGTCCGGTCAGAACAATCAGAAAGAAAATATCCTGTAGCTACGTATTCGAAATATATAGCTTTGTGACTTGTCCGGTCGCAACAATAACAGTATTTTCTGCATCTGCGTCATCGAAATCTGTATTTCCCATCATATCCAAAATAAAGTATTCTGTTATGTGCGAGGTGAAAAAGGATGTCTATTTTTGTATCCCCATTTGAAGATTGATTTCTTCCTATTTTTTTTCTTTCCCTAATCATGTATAATTCAAACTGATGTTGCCAAAATATGACTCGATGCTAGCAGCGCGTTGGTTTATTGTCTTATTTTCTGTTTGCTGTTGTCGCTTGTTTTGTGATTGTCTTCGTGGCTTCTATCGTGTGGTTTGCCATTTCTGTCAAAAAACATGTCAAAATATATTTCGTGGAATCATCTTGTAGTTCTCTCTCTCTCTCTCTCTCTCTCTCTCCATCTCT
>JADBJO010027275.1:20000-21515 GCA_016801955.1 Conus betulinus
AGCCCTGTCAAACTGTCTCGACATCAGAACTGGTGTTGATTCACACCACCTGATACAGAGACTCGAACAGACTATACCCTTCAGCGACTTAGACCTGGGCGCTGCAGACAAGACTGCTGGGCCACCTTCTCCCACACAGAAGACCGACTTTGGTGGACAAGAAACCAGACCACTGCACACGAACTGCAGCACTGTGCAGCCTGTGACCTGCTACGACGTCACACTAGGCGATAGGGAGCGCAGCTTTGAACTAAGGGTCAGTCGTGCCGGCCTGTAGAAGACCGCGGGCCTCACCAGAGCGCAGGGCTGCATGACCAGACGCGCTTTGATCCCATGGCTCGTTATAAAATACCCCAAGGAACTGTTGAGGAAAGAACAGGGAAGGGAAAAACAGAGGGGAAAAAATACTGGTGGACAGATAAAATTATGACATTAACAGGGAGTTCGTCTGCAGAGATACTCAGGCCGTGGCACACGAACAACAAACCTGGTGGAATTTGGTAGACATTTCTTCAGTGCGACGCGGTGCTCTAATGAATCCTTATGGAGGTAAAGAAGAAGAAAAAAAAAAGAACAAGAAGGAGAAAGCACATTTGAACGCTGAAAGAGAGGAAGAAGAAGAAGAAGAAGAAGAAGACGAAGAAGAAAACGAAACCCCATCTGAACGCAGAAAGAGAAGAACAACGCTTTTTTGATCCTTTTTCAGTAGATTAGCGTTTCGAAGGAACCGTATTTGCGCGCGTGCGCGACGTGTGTGTGTGTGTGTGTGTGTGTGTGTGCTCGCGCGCGCAGTCCGTACTTAGTTGTATTTATATCTCATTTCTTTCCGTTTCGCTCTTGTCACAACGTCTGTTACACGTTAAAAGATAACCATATCTTAAAATAAAAAAAGAGGAAAAACAGGAGAAAAAAAAAACAAACAAACAAAAAAAACCCCAGCAACATACAGTTCCAGGAGCAGGAGCAGCCCGACTTGGAAAAACTTTGAGTTTACCAATTATTTTTGTCTAGTTCTTTCTGAACCCTTAAACGCAGGTACAAAAGTTATCAACACTTGCTTGAGGGTGGGGAATAGAGCGTTAAATAGACGGAAGTTGGGTTGGCGTGAATGGGCAAACGATGGAAATATGGAAAGAACTTCGTGGAGGGTGCAGAGGGAAATGGTATCTGCCTGTGTGTTTAAATTCAACATGGAGCGGCAGCATATCCATCCACTTCCTCCCTTCTCGTATTAACCCCATCTCAGCCCCTCTGATCTGGAATCGTTAATCTCACATCACCCGTGTGCTAATCTATTACATACTTTTGTCGGTGACATATTCCGCTCAATATAGACGCGCATTTCTGAACACCTGGCCGACATCCGCCATCATCGAACCAGATCAGTCACGTCACTACCCTGAATTTTGTCTTGCCTGAAGAACACCAAATAGATCGAAACGTATTGTGTTTTTTTGTATTTTGTTTGTTCTTTCGTTTGGCGACGCATTAATTCTGTTTATGCACTTTTTTAAT
>JADBJO010027276.1:7500-10000 GCA_016801955.1 Conus betulinus
TGTGTGTGTGTGTGTGTGTGTGTGTGTGTGTGTGTGTGTGTGTGTGTGTGTGTGTTCGCGCGCGTCTCTATGTGTGTATGTGTGTGTGTGTGTGTGTGTGTGTGTGTGGTGTGTGTGTGTGTGTGTGTGTGTGTGCGTGCGTGTGTGTGTGTGCGTGTGTGTGTGTGTACAATCATCAAATGAAGCGTATTTACTACTATCGGACTATGGATTGTCACTGAAGAACCTAACGACTGAAATCTATCAGACTGCGCAATTAACACAAAGACATGTAAAAAGAGAGACCCAACAACCAAAGACCAATAATACCAGCGCACACCATATTACAATGAGAAGTCCCAGGAATTGTGTACTAGCCACAATGGCATTCGCGATTTGAAGCGATTTGGTGTGTGTGTGTGTGTGTGTGTGTGTGTGTGTGTGTGTGTGTGTGTGTTAATGGAGAGGGTACATTCCGGAAACGCAATATACATTCAGTATTCCTTGATATCAATGAACAGAAGTAACGCGTGAGAATATTTGCAAATGCAACACGTGATAGTGGTGGAAGGGGAGGGGGGTGAGAGAGAGAGGGGACCTAAAATATCCTTCACATTAAATGTTACGAAAGATGAATTTTCATTATATTGCAAGTTCTTAGCTTATTGGTAATATGCATGACTTAAAGAGGATTCTTTCCTTGCATAACCTGTATTCCTGTATTCTGGAAATGATACGAAAGTAAATTCTCTCTTTTCTAATTTCAAAGTGAGGTGGCTGCCAACGTGCATTTTGCACCCAGTTTGAGAACATAAGCGACTGCTCGTTCTTCGTTTTCATTGTCCTGAACGTTGTTGATCTTGCCTGAAGAAGACCAAAGAGGTCGAAACGCGTTGTGTTTTGTCTTGTAATGTATTGGTCCCTTTTGCCCGGCGGAATAATAACATTAATTTCTTTCTTCTCTCCTCTCTCTCTCTCTCTCTCTCTCTCTCTCTCTCTCTCTCTCTCTCTCTCTCTCTCTCTCTCTGGGTTTAATCATCTTGGCTAGCTGTCGACTACTTTTTTTTTCCCCTGCTTTTTGTGTAGTCTGCTCACCTTTTCTCTCATTTCCCCCCACCAACATTTTCATGGACGCTGCTCGACAGTTCGGGACTAATCTTAGTTCCACACAGACAAAGCAGTTAACCAGCAGACACGGGCGGAAAGCATAACTTGGCAGGGGTAAGGTATATAACAGGCGCCGCAAGGAGGGGGGATAAGGCGTGCCTGTACTATTGACAATCCTTCAGAAGTTGACGTGGATCTACGACGGGTGGCACCCGCGCGTAGCTTTTGTTTGTTTATTAAACGTAAATTAAGGGATAGTGGAACCCTTTTACATCTGCACAGCACTGTCTCTCTCTCTCTCTCTCTCTCTATCTCTCTCTCTCTCTCTGGATCTCTCTCTCTCTCTCTCTCTCTCTCGTCTCTCTCTCTCTCTCTCTCTCTCTCTCTCTCTCTCAGGCTAGTTTAGTCAGAAATAATTTGTTTATGATGAGGTGTAGTCGTGCATGGTTAATATAGGGCAATGGGATGAGAAATGTTTATTTATGTTTCTGTTCAACAACGTCTAGAGAAAACGACTGAAATATGATTATATGAGCAGAGTGAAGCGACTGTATTATGAACAATGATATACAGCACGCACACAAACTTGTTGAACGTTCGTTTGAATGTCAACCAGACCTCCAGAAGTTTCTTGGCGTGTGATTATCTCACGGGAACAAGATTTGTCCTTCTTTTATATTCTATTATTTATCATTAACTATTCCCTGACTTATATAAGATTGTCTTCAATTTATAGACAGGTTTCCCTGATGGGGGCTTGTTAGACTGGAAACTGGGGTATTGCTGATAAATTGTTCTTGATTCAGAACGAAAAACACAACATAAAGTATCTATTTCCTTTGTCCTGCTTCAGTATCAAGTAACAGAAGACGAAAACCATTGCGCATGTGTTTGCCCTCTGTATGATGAACGTTTTTGTTTAAGCGACCAGGATCTACGTTTATGTCCTGCGCGGTGAATCAGTGACACGTATTCGAAATCCAGCTCAGTGTATCTTTCTCTGCACGTTTTCGGAGAACATTGGCGACTGAATGTATGCAAATGTATGCATGTGTTGAAACTGTTGATCAGATCACACAAACGCATCATCTCTAAATCTGGGTTTCCTCTTTTCTTCTTTTTTCAAGGGCATCTTGATGACTGTGTGCCTTGATTCGCTTTCCAAACGCTGGTGTCCCTGAATATGACAAAGGTGCCTGCTCTCTCTCTCTGTCTCTGTCTCTGTCTCTGTCTGTCTCTCTCTCTCTTTACGTCATTAATGTGTGCACACTGTAGATATCTCCACACACACACACACACACACACACACACACACACACACACACACACATATATATATATATATATATATATATATATATATATATATATGTGTGTGTGTGTGTGTGTGTGTGTGTGTGTGTGTGTGTGTGTG
>JADBJO010027276.1:17500-21514 GCA_016801955.1 Conus betulinus
TGTGTGTGTGTGTGTGTGTGTGTTTCACAGAGGAGAGAGAGAGAGAGAGAGAGAGAGAGAGAGAGAGAGAGTTCACCCCGGCACGCAAACTCTCATAAATACACACTAAACAACAGCAGTTCTGTGACTGCGTGCGTGCGTATGTGCAGTGTGTACTTGGTCTGCACGCACGCGCGCGCGCGCGCGTGTTGACAAAGAAGTAAAAAAAAAATATATATATATACCACTCCTTACCCAAAGACAAAAGCAGACACGCTGTCACATACATTACAGGTCAGTAAAGAGGCATTGTGAATCAAGTCTAGCCTTCGTTTCAGGTAGAGGGAAGGAGGGGTGGGACGAGTGTGGGGAGTGTGGGGGGAAGGTGTGTGGGGGGAGGAGGGGGAGGGGGAACAGCTGGAAATGAAATAAATCCCCGGTCTGTGTATCCCCGCCGTTTTCCAGGCACCTGTCGCCCTCTGTTCCAGAGCAATATAAACCAGCTTTAAAAAGGACTTGGAAGGGGGACAGGACGGTGGAAGGAGAGACTGAGAGAGTGGAGGAGAGAGGAGAGAGGAGAGAGAGAGGAGGAGAGGACGGAGAGAGAGAGAGATGGAGAATGAGAACGAGAAAGAGACGAGACGAGAGAGATACAGACATACAGACAGAGACACAAGACAGACAGACAGAGAAAGAGAGACAGACAGACGGACAGACAGACAGGCAGACAGAGAAATAGCAACCGCAACACATGGAGAGAGTGCCAGACAAACAGAGAGACAGGGACTGAGGGAAAAGGGGAAGAAAAAAGAGAGAGAGAGATGGTGGGAGACACGGAGGACAGACAGCCAGACATACAAAAAATGGAGACAGACATACAGACAGACATGCACAGAGGGAGAGGCGGTATGGAATGGAGAGAAAAGAAACAATTGGGCACACATAAAACAGAGAGGGGAAGGGGGGGGGGGCGATTGGGGGGAAAAGACAGACAAAACACAGATAGAGCGTAAGCGAGGAGAGAAAGAGAAGAGGGGTGGGTTCAAGAGGGGGGGGTTAAAAACAGGTTATAAAAGACGAGCAGACAGACAGACAGACAGACAGACAAAGCGCTAGCGAGGGGGGACAATGAGGAAAAAGAGGAGAGAGTGGGGGTTAAAAGACAGACAGTAAGAGAGACAGACAGAAAAGACGATAGGGGGCGGATGGCGAAAAGAGGGAAAAGACAGACAGACGAAGAGAGCGGAGAGAGAGGGGGTGAGACAGACAGACAGACGGATCGCGAGAGTAGAAAGAAAGAGAGAGAGAGCGATGAAGAGAGACGAGACAAGAGGAACAGAGAGAGACAGACAGAGCGACAAAGCGCTAGCGAGAATGAAAAGAAAAACGAGAGAGAGACCAAAGGGGGGTTAACAGACCCAGACTGTAAGAGAGGCAGACCAAATAGCGACAGAAGACAGACGGACTGGGTTAATACAGACAGAGAGTAGAGAGAGACAGAAAGAGAGAGAGAAGAGGAAGAGATAGACACAGAGACAGAGAGACAGAGACAGAGAGGACAGAAAGAGAGACAGACAGAGAAGAGACAAGAGGAGAAGAGCAAAGCAAGAGAGAGAGAGAGAAGGGGAGCAGAAGCAGACAGACGGGCGGGAGAGAGAGAGAGAGATTCGGAAGAGAGAGACGGAAAGAGAGACAGAGACAGAGAGAGAGAAGGAACGACAGATCACGGACAGATCAACCAAGAAAGAGATATTGGGGATAGGGCACAGAGTTGAGGGAGCGTCGTCGCTCACATTGATGTGTTGCACGTGCTAAAGACGGTGCTCAGCAAGTCAACAGCAACGAAAAGGTCAACGACAGACAGCGATCACCGCCCCGATGTTTTACAGCGGGGGGTCCACCTCGAACAAAGTCATTGAATCAGACATTCGAAACCTGAGTTTCCCTATGTAGAGCACTTTACGGGTGACAACCCACTGTCCGACGCGACTGTACGAGAGTTAGGTTAAAACCTGCCTTCGTACCACTGATTGAAACCAGTTTATTGTCAGATATTAATTCGTACCACGTGTTGTGGCACGATCCGGACCCTAGAACGAACTCGAACAGGAAAAGACGTCAAAATAATCTCAATTTCCTCACGATCTTGACCAAATTACACTGACTTGTTTCGGTCATTTGCCTCGTACACGTTGGAACTAATGGTCACGAAACACGAATGTAGAGTAAAGCTTCGTCACGATTTTCCATGCTTAGCAGAAAAAAAACTGACAAGCTAGAGGAAAACGAGAATGATCTGTTCTCTTTTCTGAGCCGTGTTGAAGTCGTGCGACTCGACTATGTACAATACTAATTGTTTTGTTCGTTTCATTCAAAGAAAATTATATAAACCAGGTGTTCATTACCTAAAATTTGAAAAAAAAAAAAAAACCAAATCAAATATTTGATGTAGTGCCTCATCCCAGTTAATGCCTGATTGGGTAATTAGTGTCACGACAAATTTGTGACATTGAGTTATTCTACGCTCACGGATTGGCACGGTCTTTTTCCAAAGGTGTACTGATAACCAACCAAACAAAAAAAAAGATGAAAAGTTGCTGGTTGTGTTGTGGGTGTGGAGTGTATGTGTGTGTGGGTGTGTGTGTGTGTGTGTGTGTGTGTTGTGTGTATTGTGTGTGTGTGTGTTCGCGCGCGTCTCTATGTGTGTATGTGTGTGTGTGTGTGTGTGTGTGTGTGTGGTGTGTGTGTGTGTTGTTGTGTGTGCGTGCGTGTGCGTGGTTGTGTGTTGCGTGTGTGTGGGTACAATCATCAAATGAAGCGTATTTACTATCGGACTATGGATTTGTCACTGAAGAACCTAACGAACGACTGAAATCTATCAGACTGCGCAATTAACACAAAGACATGTAAAAAGAGAGACGCCAACAACCAAAGACCAATAATACCAGCCGCACACCCATATTTACAATGAGAAGTCCCAGGAATTGTGTACTAGCCACAATGGCATTCGCGATTTGAAGCGATTTTTGTGTGTGTGTGTGTGTGTGTGTGTGTGTGTGTGTGTGTGTGTGTGTGTTTAATCGGAGAGGGTACATTCCGGAAACGCAATATACAATTCAGTATTCCCTTGATATCATGAAACAGGAAGTAACGCGTGAGAATATTTGCAAGGCAACACGTGATAGTGGTGGAAGGGGAGGGGGGTGAGAGATAGAGGAGGGGGACCTAAAATATCCTGTCACATTAATGTTTACGAAGATGAATTTTCATTATATTGCAAGTTCTAGGACCTTTATTTGGTATATGCATACTTAAAGAGGATATCTTTCCTTCATAACCTGTATTCCTGTATTCTGGAAATGATACGAAAGTAAATTCTCTCTTTTCTAATTCAAAGTGAGGTGGCTGCCAACGTGCATTTTGCACCCATTTTGAGAACATAAGCGACTGCTCGTTCTTCGTTTTTTCATTGTCCTGAACGTTGTTGATCTTGGCTGAAGAAGACCAAAGGTCGAAAACGCGTTTGTGGTTTGTCTTGTAATGTATTGGTCCCTTTTTGCCCGGCGGAATATATCACATTAATTTCTTTCTTCTTCCTTCTCCTCTCTCTCTCTCTCTCTCTCGTCTCTCTCTCTCCTCTCTCTCTCTCCTCTCTCTCTTCTCTCTGGGTTTAATCATCTTGGCTAGCTGTCGACTACTTTTTTTTCCCTGCTTCTTTTTGTGTAGTCTGCTCACCTTTCTCTCATTTCATTTCCCCCCACCAACATTTTCATGGACGCTGCTCGACAGTTCGGAATAATCTTAGTTCCACACAGACAAAGCAGTTAACCAGCAGACACGCGGAAAGCATAACTTGGCAGGGTAGGTATATAACGTGCGCCGCAAGGAGGGGGATAAGGCGTGCCTGTACTATTTGACAATCCTTCAGAAGTTTGACGTGGATCTACGACGGGTGGCACCCGCGCGTAGCTTTTTGTTTGTTTATTAAACGGAATTAAGGGATAGTGGAAACCCTTTTACATCTGCACAGCCTGT
>JADBJO010027277.1:0-12500 GCA_016801955.1 Conus betulinus
CCCTCGCTCGCTCGCTCCTTCCTACACACACTCACAACAACAACAACAACAAACAACAACAACAACAACAACAATAGCAACAACGACGACGCACGCACGCGCGCGCGCGCACACACACACACACACACACACACCACACACACACACCCCTCTCTCTCTCTCTCTCTCTCTCTCTCTCTCTCTCTGGTTTGCTCTCCGTCTCATTTCCTACCAACCTGTCTCAGTCTGATCTCCACAGTAAGTACCAGAGGCATCAAAAGAAAAACGTCCTCTGCACTCCACAGCTGTCGCTTCTCTGTCCAGGTTTGGCTGAAGCTGTCTTCCTCCTTCTTCAGTGGCGACCTGCGTTGCTTCGTATACCTTCTTCTTTTCTTCTTCTTCTTCTTTCTTTTTTTTTCTTCTCTTCTTCTTCTTCTTCTTCTTCTTTTCTTCTTTTTCTTCTTCTTCTTCTTCTTCTTTCTTCTTCTTCTTCTTCTGTGTACGCAGGCTGACACTCCTGCGGACACTCCCTAAATGGACAGACAAGTGTTAATCCCATCTACCTAACAAAGGGGGTGGACTTTTGTCTGTATGACCGGTTTTTTTTTTGTTTGTTTGTTTTTGTGTTTTTTGTTTTATCCTGCCATTAAGACAACCATACTCCAACTTCGGGAAAGGTGCATGCTATGTGTAACGTGTCATCCATACCGACGGCCAACTGGCCTTCTCTTCCGAAAGTTGGTGATGGGATTTGACGTGTGTGCAAGATGTTGTGCGTGCGTTCACACATGGAACCTCGGTTTATAGTCTCATTCGAAGGACTGTATGGGAAATGGACTCAGAACTAATGTTAACTCCGAGGGGAAAAATCCCCCTGTATCGAAACGGCCCTGCGGCGATTCGAACCTGCAACCCTTGGATTATGAGTCCAGCGATCTACCAACTGAGCTATCCCCTCCCCCGCCCCCCACCCCCCCCCCCCCCCCTAACTCAGTCAACATGACAACTCAACACTCATGGCATTCTCTTTTTCTTTAAATGGGTGTCCAGAACGGATATTTCTTGGTGATGATGATGATTTATGTTGTGCATTGGTGAGTTATTGATGTTTCCAGTTTCGTCAAAGACTGTTATATATCCTTCATCTATCAAATTTTGTTTCTTCGTAAGACCCTCTCTCTCTCTCTCTCTCTCTCTCTCTCTCTCTCTCTCTCTCCTCTCTCTCTCTCTCTCTCTCTCTCTCTCTCTCTTCGACAGGAGGATCGTTTATTTTATGTCTATGTGTGCTGATTATTTTTCTTCTTTGGAATCAATTTCTTTATTTTGTTTGTTGCTTCAATCACTTTTTTTTCTCCCTTTAAGTCATCTACGCCTTAAATGTTAATGGATGAACAGCTCGTCAATTTTTAATGCATTTGTGAAGAAATGTGTGCTTATAACAAGTTGTAAGTTTTAGTCATGCTTGGTTAGTGGGCCGGATGAAAAAAAACATGTGTGTTTGCTTATCTGTTACCCCTGGAAAAAAAAGATTATCATCATCATCATCATCATCATCATCACCATCATCTCTCTCTCTCTCTCTCTCTCTCTCTCTCTCTCTCTCTCTTCTCTCTCTCTCTCTCTCTCTCTCTCTCTCTCTCTCCCAGCTAGTTCACTTGTCTTCCCCTCCCCTCTCTTTCTCCCAGATTCGACCCACTTCCTACATTTTTACTCCATACTGACTAATCCGAGCAATGGGAAAGCGTTCCCCACCAGTATACGTCTACAATGAAAAAAGCGTTTCTCACAAGTACACGTCTACAATTTTAAAAAAAAAAAACGTTCCCACCAGTACATGTCTACAACAGAAAACCGTTCCCACCAGTACACATCTACAACAGAAAACCGTTTTCACCAGTACACGTCTACAATAGAAAAACAGTTCCTAGCAGTACACGTCTACAACAGAAAAGCGTTCTCACCAGTACACGTCTACAACAGAAAAGCGTTCTCACCAGTACACGTCTACAACAGAAAAGCGTTTCCACAAGTACAAGTACACAACACCGAAAGCTTCTACAACACGAAAAGCGTCACCAGTACACGTCCACAAGTACACGTCTACAACACAAAAGCGTTCTCACCAGTACACGTCTACAACAGAAAAGCGTTCCCACCAATACACGTCTACAATGGAAAAGTGTTCTCACTGGTACACGTGTACCATAGAAAAGTGTTCTCACCAGTACACGTGTACCATAGAAAAGTGTTCTCACCGGTACACGTGTACCACGATAAAGCGTTCTCACTAGTACACGTCATAGATTGTCCTGTGGGTCCCCCATCACTTGAGTCACTCCTACTCTTTCTGATGCAACCCTGGTGCCCTCTCTGACATCACGCCACACCCCCACCCCCACCCCCCCCCCCACCCCACCCCTGCCCCACCCCTCTGCCACTAGGCCTTGTGTCAATCAAGGAGGCAACTGAGGCTCCGGCCATCTGCCCAGTGCCTGTACATGCTGTCCCTTTCGTTTGATGGACAGCCCAAGAGCAGGTGTTGTCAGTTTCTCGCCGTGTGATCAACTGATAGGTAAGGTAGTACTTAACCTACCCAGTGCTTGTTAATCAGGGGTCGGGAAGTTGTTCAGAGAGAGAGAAAGGGATGACAGGGTGATAATGGGGGTTGTGAGTAGGGGTCGTGAGAGAGAGAGAGAGAGAGAGAGAGAGAGAGAGAGAGAGAGAGAGAGAGGAGAGAGAGAGAGACAGGAGAGAGAGTGAGGACAGGGAGAGAGAGGAGAGAGGAGGGAGGAGGGAGGGAGACAGAGAGAGACAGAGAGAGAGAAAGACAGACAGACAAAAAGACAGAAATACAGACAAAAATACAGACAGACAGTAAAAGGAAATTGGGGATTGGGATTACGATGAGGCAACAATGTGTGTGTGTGTGTGTGTGTGTGTGTGTGTGTGTGTGTGTGTGTGTGTGTGTGTGTGTGTGTGTGTGTGTGTGTGTGTGTGTGAATACACGCGCACATCCTTGACTGGCAGCCTGACGGCGTGTGCATTTCCTCAGTCTTTATCTCAGGCAACATTCACTTTTTCTTCCCCATTCCTTTCGCAGTATTAGACAGGAGTGTGACACGTGAAAAAGCAAAGTTTGAAGAAGCTGGACAAAGAACAGAAGAAGAAGAAGAAGAAGAAGAAGAAGAAGAAGAAGAAAGACGGAAGGAAGATAATTAAGTACACAGAAAAAAAAAATAATAACACATCAACTAGGAAAAAAAAAAAACTTCTTTGAATGGAAGATAAGAAAAATATGGAGGGAAGGGAGGTGGGAGAAGTGTTCAGAGGGTGGGGGGAGAGAAAGCAAGTCAAGAAAGGGGGGAAGGAGGTATGCAAAACCTCTCATAGCGTTGGATTAGTCCTGTGTTGTGTCTGGTCTTTGAGAAAGAAAACACGGTTAAAAACAAAAGAGGATGAAGAGTAATGGTTCTTCAGATAGACAGCCGGTTTTTTTTTTTTAAATCAAAGCAGACAGCTTCTGTCTCTGTCATTTACCTCTGTCATCGTTCAAATCAAATGAAGTCAGGATGTTTATGGCGAGTCCAGATGATTGCATATGTTCTAAAAGGGCTGACAGCATGATGAAGACCCTAAGCACGTGCATTCGGTTCGCAAGTTTTATAAAGTGCAGCCGTTGACAATTTTGTGAGTAAGACAACACAAGATAGCGATGATGCGACCCTTCCATCATCAAATCAAATAATGGTGGTATATGTCATCTTTTTTCTTCTTTTTTTGGAGAAAGAACCCAAAGCATGTAAAGTAAGTTCTATAAAAATATGAAAAAATCGACGACATGTTATTCCATGTTGCCTGTGAAAAAGACTGTTACATAGAAAAATTGCTATAGTGACTTGAAGTGTTCTTGCTGATAGAAAAAGAAGAAAGGTTGGGAAAAAAATTCTTCGATGAGTCTGTACTTCCACAACACATACACACACACACACACACACACACACCCACAGAGAGAGAGAGAGAGAGAGAGAGAGAGAGAGAGAGAGAGAGAGAGAGAGAGAGAGAGAGAGAGAGAGAAGAGAAGAGAGAGTCAGACAGAAAAACACACATAAAGAAGAGAGGTTTCAACATAATCATAAGTTTTTGAAAACTGATATTTTCCTTCGCGAGTCTGGAAAAAAGAAAATGAAAAAATGGAAAAAAAAAATGTTAAAAATTATGATCCAAACTCTAAGAAATAGAAACAAAGTTGAAAAAGCAACTAAAATAAGTTAAAAACTTACGGGGGAAATGTACATTTTTTTATGGAGGCATCCTGACCTACCTACGCATGCTATCTCCTCTCCCCCACCTTCCATCTCGCTCATTCAATGCTGGCGAGAGAGTATCTCATGTGCACCTGGTGGGAATCCAACGAGTTCACCAATGCCCAGACGACACCATGTTTCTTGTTGTGAAGGACCCCCCACAGTGTTTGCTTTACCGGGTGAAGAACGAGGGACTTGAATAGAACTCTCCGCCTCTAGCTATGATTATTCGTCACCCCATAATATAAACGTTCTTCACAGGCAAAAAAAAAAGAAAAGAAAAAGAAAGAAAGAAGAAGAAAGGTACGGAGGAGAGCTAAGGGAGTGATGGTAAGAAGATAAGAGACCAATCTGTGAAATGATAAGTAAGTCATAAAAATATCTCAACATGTGAATGTGCGTGTGCGCGCGCGCGCGCGCGCGCACGTGTGTTGTGTGTGTGTGTGTGTGTGTGTGTGTGTGTGTGCGTGTGTGTGTGTGTGTGTGTGTGTGTGTGTGTGTGTGTTGTGTGTGTGTGTGTTCGTTCGTTTGTTCTTCTGTTTAACGTCGTCTGTTCACTTTGAGTGATATTAGACGTGTGTGTGTGTGTGTGTGTGTGTGTGTGTGTGTGTGTGTGTGTGTGTGTGTTGTGTGTGTGTGTGGTGTGTGTTCTTTTATCATTATGATCTCTCTCTCTCTCTCTCTCTCTCTCTCTCTCTCTCTCTTCCTCTCTCTCTCTCTCTGCATCTATCTATCTATCTTCCACCACCTTTTTCCTTCGTTTCCTCTATTTCTCCACTCTATGCCCCTTCTCCTGCATTCTGTGTCTTCATCATCAAGCCCCAACCCGAAAATGGAGTATGGCGGCCTTAATGGCGGGATAAAAAAAAAAACGGTTATGCACACAAAACTCCACTGCCTGCCTATACAGGCAGTGTCCGCGGGGAGTATCAGCCTACGTACGCAGAAAGAAAGAAAGAAAGAAAGAAGAAAGAAAGAAAGCCCACCCCTCCCTATGTATTGCTGTTGTTATACAGGTACAGACATCTGAGAGCCGCGCCAAGATTTAAGAAAAAAGAAGCCCGCAACACTGGCTTTCCTTTTTTTTTTCCCCCTTCTTTTATCACAGTGATCCCTCCCTTAACCCCTTTTGCCCTCCCCCTCCCCTACATCCGCCCTTGATAGCTCAGCCCACCCCCAGCCCCCACATTCCCCATTCACCCGTTGCCACCCCCTTCTTCAGCTATTCCAATCCCCAATTCTCTCCCCAGTGGAGCTGGTTTGCTCCTGAATAATGTAATACTGTCCCACACCAGGCCGGGTTCATGGAGCGAAGTGGGGGTAAGCTTAAAATCCAAGTGCCTCGGCTGGTGAGAGTTAGGGGTCTTCTCATTATACCAGAAGCTCAGCTGGCCCGTTTGTTATTTAGTGTCAATTCGCCTGATAACTTCGTCACAGCTACCACAATCTGTTGCTCTTCTGTCGTCAGTTGTCGTCTGGTGAGAGAGAGAGAGAGAGAGAGAGGAGAGAGAGAAGGAGGAGAGAGGGAGGGAGGTGAGGGGAGGGAGGAGAGAGAGGAGAGGGAGGGAGGGGAGAGAGGAGAGGGAGAAGGGAGAGAGAAGAAGAGAGAGAGGAGATAGAGCGAGAGAGAGAGGAGAGAGATGAATGAATGAATGATACATATTCATTAAGGGTTATTGCCCCTCGCTACGAAGGGGGTACCAAGTACAAAATGTACCACACAAGTTATTTCTCATTTCCCAATTCTAATATCTTTAGGTATTGCCCAGAATCACCCCAAGACTTCGTTCGTACCATCTTGATCTTATTTAAGAGCGCAACCACTTGAAATATTTTAGCATAAGATGAATCCATAAATTTCTCACAACTTTTCTCACAACTCTAATCTTTTCAAGAAGCTAAAAGCGTACTTAAAACGAAATTGGCTGGGATGATTGTAAGAGAGAGAGAGAGAGAGTGAGAGAGAGAGAGAGAGGAGAGAGAGAGAGAGAGAAGGAGAGAGGGGGAGAAGGGAGAGAGAGAGAGAGTGAGAGAGAACGAGAGAAGAGAGAGAGAGAGAACATGCTTGGTTGTTTGTTTGGAGGGCGGGGAGGGGGGGGGGGGATTGAGGTCTTTGTCCTGTGTTCTGTCTGTCTGTCTGATTGTGTGTATGTGTGTGTGCATGGTAAGTGTCCTGAGTGTGTGTGTTGTGTGTGTGTGTGTGTGTGTGTGTGGTGTGTGTGTGTGTGATATGTGTATGCAAAAACATGGAGAGAGGACATTTACCATCCGTCATCGACTGTCCTGTGACAGCAGCAATCTCGTATAACATGCTGTACTTGCACCAAACTGTCAAGCACACAGCAACACAATGCTGTGAAACTATCTGCTGACAACTGAAAGATCGCTTCTCTATCTGCACAGTTCTAACAGTCAAGTTTGAACAAAAGGGCATGTGTTCATGTCAAACAACAACATTCAAATCTTGCCTGAACAACTCTCCTGAAGAACATGAGATGCATTGTGGTGGGAAAAGGTCCACAGCCTGAATAAAACCGCAAGACAGACAGAGAATAGAAGATTTTTCTGGAAGAACAAACTAAAGACGAGGTTATAATGTTATATCGTTTATCCTTTGGACCTCAACGTGCCTTGGATTCCGATGGACAATGATACTACTGGTTGGCATGGGTGGAGACGAGGGAGTCTTGGTTAACTTTATGGGAGGGGTGGGACATGAATGTGGTTGTTGGGTTGGGTAGAATTCTTTATGACATCTGCATCGTGTGGTATATGTGTGTTTGTTGTAAATCCTACTGGTTATGGAAATCGTCCCTGTGGCAGGGGGACTTGGTTCTCTGGCGGTGCCGCGGTGGCAAGAGAGGACCAAGTTTGTGGTGTGTGGTGTGTGTGGTAGGTGTGTGTGTGCCGCGCGTCTCTTTTTTCCCTTTCTAGGCATTGTCCTCAAACCCCTCCTCTCAACTTTTATCTATGAATCTCACTTTTTTTCTTTTAAAAAAAAAAATGGCAGAAACAACTGACGTCTAATAGAGCTATGACAAAGACAAAACTTTGTTCAAATGCGTCAATACTTTACGACGGTTCTTACCTTTGTCAATAACAAGGCAAGCCCCAGAAGAAGGCGGCATGGCCGAAAATTTAGCATAAATATTATGACATTAAGTCGCGTTCGTGCGTTCTTTTTAAAAGGTCTCTCTCGTCTATCTCGCCTTCCTCTCTCATCTCTCTCTCTCTCTATATATATATATATATATATTATCTATATCTCGATATATCTATATATATAAATATAAAAATAACCACGAAAAATGCTAATAAAATTGTGAACGTTGCTTCGACCCTTGGGGCCTAGATAGAACATTATTAAAACTAGGATGGTAAAATGAAGTTGAAAAATCAAACAGGTCTGTTTCGAGGCGCTCGCTCTCTCTCCTCAGGAGACACGTCTGTCGAGTTAAGTTACGTATCATCTACGTACGTAATTTGTTTTTATATTACGTCCATATTGAAATATTTACGTCTCTTCCCTCACGTACCTTACCTGCTTGCACTCAGGGGAGGATGTCATGTGCTGACGAAGGCAAATAAGCCGCGAGAAATTTCATTTTATAACCCGACAGCTTGTTGTCCTTGTTTCTTTTTTTTCTTTCTTTTGGATATATTATTAGTATTAGGCCACAAGGCAAGCATCACAAATTGGGGATCGCAACTTGCTGTGGGTTTCTCAGTAATATTTGTAGTTTGTGAGCGGTTGGTGCTTGTTCGTTTTTATCACCAAAGATTGGATCTCGCAGTGCAATCCCCTGTTTGGAGCCAGTACCCAAGGTCATAATCCAAACTTGACAGTTGCTCTGAAGGACATCCTGACAAGGGAACGAAAAATAAATGACCCAGATATCCGCTCCCATGCTATTTGTCCTGGCTACTTTTCTGACATCCTGTTTACAACATTGGAGAATTCCCATAAGAATGAGACTCGGATTTGGAAAAAAAAGCAGCTTCATCATGAAGGTTGACTACCTTACCACGTAGCATCGACCGAACATTGGGAAGTCTCGTGCCGGTAAGGAAATAGTGATTTGTGGCAGAGACTCTTGGCGAGATGTTTTAATCACAGGAGAAGAACATCGAGGTTCCATGAATCTTCGTATGATCTAGCAACAAAAGAGGCTACTAGGTCGGAAGTAATTTTGCCAGTCCATTTTTTCGAGAATTGGGCCACTTAAAGCTGCCTTGTGGCGGAGGAGTGTCTTCTCGTCGTGTTCGTCGAGTTGTCCGTGCAATGGAGAAAAAGAGGGAAAAAGGGCGGCAAGTTACGTTGGTTAAAAGATAGCTGGCGCAATTGACCTAGTGTTAACGGCTCGCAACGAGGTATTGGTCCTGGGAGTCGGTCTATTCCGATTCTAAACTCATGGGAACCACGTCGGCTGAGTGAGTGTTCGGGAAGGCGTCGGGAGCCATGAATCTCTAGTTGGGAATGAGAGAACTTAAGGAGGGGTGCCTAGTCGGGGGGTGAAGACATTCAAGTGGAGACGTGTACCCCAACTGGTACCTAGTAGGATTCCTCTGATCAAATAGCTTCTTGGGGTCCTCGCAAGGCACGACTTTTGAACAGTGTTTTGTGTCTCTAAGCCTCGGTCTCACTGGATCAGAGATGCAACCACGTGGTGTGGACTTGATTGTTTTTAAGAGGGTGTTGGGCGCGAGCTTACACTTACGGACAAGCGATACTGTTTACATGGGGTGAATCAGGTTATGGGGGGGTACGCTGATGGGGATTAGTCTGGTACTCATGACCCCTAATTCGTGCTATGCAAACCAACAGATTATGGTGCCCACAGGTCCTCGAGTGCGTGTTTTGGGTGAGCGCCCTGCATTCTGGCTGTCTAGGACAGGCGGGTGGGTCTTCTCGGTTGATGGTAGTACTTGCTAGAGGTGTGGTTCTGGGCTGCCGCTTGTTTCACGGGGAAGCTGCGATAGTCTCTGCAAGAGAATGGTAGAGCCTGAAGTTTCAGAAGATTAGGGCAAAGCCGCTTAACACAAACTGAAAAAGTGAGCTCAAAACAAAATGTGCACAAACAAGAAAACCTGAAAACAAATCATGTCCGCACGGAGGGCTATATGTACCCACGGGCGGGCCAAGTGTATAGAAGTGTCGGGCACACGAACGCAACCGTCACACCATGCCACAAGACTCTAAGAAATGCCCATAGGAACCACAGTACCAACAAGTTGTCTACCGAGTAGTATCCAAACTACTGCGCTCCCGCAAAAAAAAGCACAACCAACTTATTTTGAAAGATTAATATATAACACAGGTTACATTAGTAAAACCACTACGTTAAAATGTGGGCAAGAGACAGACTGCCTTTCTCATGTTACATGTCCCCACAGAGTCAATACTACTATAGACCAGCAGCTAGGACGAATAACAAACAATGCACTCCATTTCAAAAAAACCTCCAGGCAAGTGGGTACGGCGATGGCAAGTGTGACTCATGATAAGACGGACTCCAAGCGGAGAAAACCAAACATGGAAATAAACGCTCCTCCAACTGGAGTAGAAATGAAATAAACGAAAGAAGAGCAAAAAAGCTAGTCAGACAAACCTATTTTGGTTACCAACCTTCCAACCTAGTGGATGGCGATTCCACTAGGCACAGCGCCGGCATTATACAGAACATGGATCTACATATTCCCTTTCCATCAGGCAACGGGTTGTTTACAATCGATGTGTTGGTTGTGCCTGTACACCAATAGTTCCTCATGACGATCTCAAGGAACAGCATTACAACCACTAACCATATTCACAAGAACAGGTGAGGCGAGCACTTGGCCGGGGGCCAAGCCATCGCAATACCGCATAGGGTGCGCCCCAGCCACTTGAAGTTTTTCCCGAATGTAGGGCTATGGGCCTAAAAAATTATTATATTAATTTTTTATTTCGCTTTGGGTGAACCGTATATCCCACAACTCGGTTTGGGGGGGGCACAGTCTGAGTTGGCACGTGGGGTGGGGGCACCACTGCCCCTGCATTGCGAATCTGTTCATGTGGGTGGGCGTGGCTTGGAAGCAGTTACGCAGCCTTGCCAGAGGTCCTGTTCGCGTATTGTCGGTAGCCTGATCATTTAATTATAATGCGTGTTCATAGTATGTTGAGCATTTTGTCTTGTGTGGGGAAGATCGGAAGATGACTTGTACCAGTTTATGATCTACATAAACGGGGGTGGGGAGGTGGAGGGTCGTTCCGATTAAACCATCAATGTTGGGTGGTGGTTCACCTTGCAATACATCGCGCAGGTGTGGCAGTATCGCCGTTTCCTGCCTGGTATAGCCATTGTGCCTCAATTTGTTTCCATTCAAACAGATCGTTAAATAAAAACCCTCTGGATGTTGCGCAGGGTCTGTATCTGAGGTCCAAAGTCTGTCAGAGGTGTCATCCTGTAACATGTACAACAGGACATGGTCCATTCAGGGGCCGATTTCCTGATCTTTAAGAGCTGTGCGTGCTGGAGTACGAATTTGCTGTTGTTTTGAAGAAAGGGTGCTTTCGGGGAAATGGTCCAACGCGTCCAACACGTGTTGCTTACAGAGCAAAAAACGGATTGCCAAACGCAAGCAGAAAAAGTCCGCGGACGGTGCAGTTCTCCCGACCAAGCGCCGCTCCAGTACAAATCAAACACGTATCAGAACCTCGCCCACCTGCGTGATCGTGACAAGGCCACCGCCCTTGGTGGGAGCAACACGCCACCATTGAGCAGAATCTTGACCGAAGAGGCTACATCAGGAGTCCGGGAGTCGATAACCAACAGGGAGGCTGCGATGTGATTAAAAAAGAGTTCATCCTCTTTTTCCAGCCCCTTTAGTTTGCAGACAAGGAACTGCCACTCCTTGGGGACTATGCTCAGCCCTCGCTTTGCCTACCAGCGTCTTTTGTTGCGCGAGGACTGTCCTGGATGCCCTACCACATTTGAGAAGAGAAGTGGTGTTGTTTCAGGTCCACTTTTGTTGGAAGTCCCAAAAATTCGGTCAAACAAAATCGTCGAGAAGCGGGAGAGTTTGTTCAGTTGCGTCCGCCACATAATTGACATGCGAAACAATCTCAATGTTGTCATCTACCTGCTGTTTTCTGTGACCTTTGCACTTAGCGGGGCACATATGTTGGATGAGACAAAGAACAGGTGAGTCTTCAAAGAACGAAAGTGTTTTGGTTAGACCAACACAATATCAAACTAAAAGACACCACGGGCATCCATACACATCAACATCACACGGTTTTCCCCACAGCTTCAACACTCACTTCACCAGCCCACACCACTCACGTAGGGGTCTCCTCTTAGACACTCACTCAAAGGGGGAGCCACTCTCAACATAAAATTGTCCGTACCATATAGAAAGTCGAAGGAGGGGCATCTGGAGAAACGAAAACAAAAACTAGCATTCGGTAGGCCATTCTGGCTAGTAAATTGCAGACACTACATCCAACGTTGTGAAACATCTAACAGTAACAGTCGCCAGCAAACCATTTTTTTGAGCCAGATACCTTTGAGATCCTTGACTATTTCTCCTGTACCACCCCGATTGTTTTTTTTAAATTTACCCATCGATTTGGTGCGGAGGATGAGCCTAATACGTGTTTGCAAACAGGTTCTGTCGACGGCACTGTTATTTTTACGCACACCGCAGTAACACATGTTTTCGCCTCATTTGTTCTGGACCGAATATTTTCTTCGTAACCACATACTGTCGCCATCATTGTCGTGGCAGCCCGAATAATGTCTGCTCCATATCAATGTTTCCCCGCCATCGTTTTGTTGTGGTCCTGGCCCAAATACTTTCTTTCTGTAACAGCATGTGCCACGGAACATATTTTGTTGCGGAGGCCCAAAGTACTAATACTTTCCTGAAGGCAAAATGGCTAGCTCGGCCATCATTTTTGATAGCGCTCGGGCGGCACCAAATGACTGGGGGGATTTAGAGCAAAATTGTCGTCGGCCATCATTTTGTTGGTCGTGAGGAACCTTGAATAATTCTCCTTTATTAACCATGTCTATGTAAAAACAAATCATGATTGTTTGTCGAAACCCTATTTACTATCTTACTGTTACGCAACCACATGTTTTGTTTCCCATGTATCTTTCTGGTGGATCGCCAACACGTGGGCCTCCCATAACACCAGAAAATGGGGGGGTGTGTTCTTCCTTCCCCCCTCCTTTC